>JAQGBQ010001424.1:0-11804 GCA_034698485.1 Vertagopus arboreus
TTTTAATCACTTTCTCATGTGCAATCATAAGTAATTTAATTAGTTTTAAATTATTATTTTAATTCACTTCAAATCATCTTTGAAGAGAGGAAACTGCATTGTCTTCATTTAAAATAAAAAGTACATATTGACTATTGACATTTATTTTTTTTTATTTCTATTTCCTCATTCCATTTAAGCATTTCGTCGTCTCAACTTCAAACTTCAAAGTCTTCAAATGGAGTTTTAAAAAAATATTTAAATAATTGTAATTAAATTCACTTTCACTCTGTCTGTCTGTCATCTTAACTATTGTTAACATTTGAACTTATAATTAGCAGAGGGGAAAAAGTGCGAGAGTCTCTCTTAAAAATATAACGTTTTCACCCCTACGCATATCTATTAACTAGATTTTAAAATGTACATTTACAATTAGTGGCACAAAGTGTTTAAAAAACAGAAATAATAAATAATAAAATTATTGCTCTAATTTATTCTTTCCTATTAGAAAAATACGCACAATTTACTAGAATAAATAATAACAGCCGTAGGGTCCAAAAAAATTTGGTTAAAATAAAATTTTATTTTTTTTGGAATTTTGCACAGAAAAGTATTTTTTTTAAATTTAAAAAAAAAAAAAAAAAAAATCAAACAATTTTTTGTCGAAATGGTGTAAAAATTCTTTTTTTGTGGATTTCGAACAATTTCATTTTGTAAGTCGATGAAGCTTTTTCAGAATTTTTTTTTTTGATTCTGCAAATTTTTGAATGCAGTTTGTTTAAAATTAGTTTAAAAAAGTGTTAAATTATTAGCTAAGTATGGAATCTTAATTTATATTTAAAATTCCCGAAATTCGTTTATAAATCTTTTTCAAAAATTTGTTTTTAAATTTTACAAATTTTGAAATTTTTGAAAGCAATTTGTTTAAAATTATTTTTAAAAAAATAAATAAATGTGTTAAATTTCAAATGAAGTATTATGGAATCTGAATTTATACTTAAAATGCATAAAATTCAGATTCCGTAATTTTTGTCAAAACCGTAATTTATTCAAAAATACATAGGTATTTTGAGATAATATGACCTGAACACTCATTACATACATAGTATTTTAAAATTCGCTATGAATTCGTTACGAATACTTTTGTTTTTAAATAAATGATGAGTCAATATCTACCAACGAAGCTTTAAATTCTAAAACTGAGGAAGAATCGACAGAAAATATAGTAAATATATAAAAATATGGAATCTGAATTTATAAAATGCATAAAATTCAGATTCCGTATTTTTTTTTTTTTAAAAAAAGGGAATTTGTATTAAAATGCAAATTTATTTTGAGATAATTTGACCTGAAGAGTGATTAAAAAGGTTTGAAAAATTCGCTACGAATTCGTTACGAATATTTTTATGATGAGTCAATCAACCAACGAAGCTATAAATTCTAAAATTGACGAACAATCGAAATAAGATTGATGATAGACAGAAGAATCTTCCTGTTGTAAATATATAAATATATAATTTATTGTCTAATGTGAAGAGACAGATAATATAATGTTAGTTAGAGTTAGGTAATTATTATTAATTAATTAGCTAATTAATTACTTATTGCTTTTTCCACCACTCAAGGCTGAGTTAGCAACACTTCAATTCTAGTTTTAAGATAAGCCTGTCATTTCAAATTTCAATGCGATTACAGCCATTTCATATTTACACCTTTGTTTTAAACTTATTCAACACCTAGGGCCGTATTAATTATTTATATTGTAATTGGAATTTATTTAATTATTTTATACTCGTTAAATATACAAAAAAAATCCTTTAGTAATACTTGTAAAAAAAGTTTCAAATTTTTTTTATTAAAACGTTTCAAATTATAAATTTTTCAAATGTTTCAAAATATTTTATAAAAAAGTTTTTAATATTATTTTTAACAAGCTTTTTTTTAAAAAAATAATTGTTTTTTAAAATCATGATAGAAAATTAAACAAAAATATTTTTCAAAAATATTGCAAATTTTCAGGCCTTTTTGTCACATTTGAGTAACAAGGAATTAAAAAACAAGAATAAGATTGGTTTTAGTTGTCAATTTGTTTAAAAAAAGTACAACATTCGAATAGTCAATTTTTGTAAACAAATTTAACAACGGGCTTTAGCTGAGTCCTTGAGAAGGAGTTAATGTTCACGATTAGCATGAGAGTTATGTATCATTTTGCCCCAAAAAGCCCGGAAAAATCTTTGAAACATCAAGAACTGGCGACCTTACGAAATTTATGAACGGCTGTTAAAAAATATTTAAATAGTTACAAATGTCATAACATTTGGCTGCTTTTAAAATTCAGATATGGCCCTTTAAATTAAATCTTAAATACCATCTTAAACTACACTTTTGGGTTTATTGACACACACATGAGATTTTTTAATTTTTTTTTAATACGTTTCTGTACAAGATGAGATGTCATTATTATTATTATTTTATTTTATCATCTTGCAACATCATGACTCATGACTATTGTTTTAAACCCATCTTTTTATAGTGACAAAAGATTTTAATTTTTTTTAATCTTTAAAAGGAAGTCTACTAAGGATACGTATTTTGTTTATGTTCACACTCGAATTAAATATTAGAAGAATGCACATCTCTCTATCTCCATAAATAAATATAAAAAAAAACACTTGACTTTTTTGTTTAAAGTATTGCAGTCCTTGTTTAGGATTATTAAAACGTTTATTTACACGTTGTCATCTTCTTCTAAGAAAAGATTTATACAAGATGCAATTCTATTTCCTATTTTATTTAGATTGTGACTCGAGACTTTTTTTTTATAGCCTAAGGGAACATTTTAAGATGTTAAGTAACTTTAGAGCTGAATTTCAGGAATTTTTATAATACCTTTTTTTTTAAATTAAAAGTGGAAAATTCTTTAAGAAATCAAATTTTGAACCATTTTTTAAAGATTTATATTCAAATGCTAGGGAATTTAAAAAAAAAATTCTCAGAGTTATGTTTCCAATTTAACAATTTAATAAAGAATAAGAATCGGTATTGCCATACAAAATTATAATAACTTCGAAATACTATTATTGAAAAAAGAAACATAACTCGGCTGAAAAAAATTGGGGAATATTTTTATATAATTTTTTTATACGCTTGATTTAATAAAATTAAAATCAGAACCCTACAAAATTATTATAAGATCAGATATAATCTTATGATACAAATATTTAACATAAGTTCCAAACGGGCTATTATTCTGCACGGTACTGTAATCATGAATAAATATTCTGTTGTTTAAAATTTAAAAGCCCATTATAGGATCTTCTCTTTGTTGTTTAGGTGTTGACGCTTCAGCGTCCCTGACATAATTAGTCGCTGGCCTCTCACAAGGACGAAACAACACTAATTATCGCTTCTTCTAATCATAACTAAATACCTTAAGAAAGTATTTTGGCAACAAGTGAAAAATTAAAAATATTGCTTCATGAAATTTCATAGCCCGAAATTTTGTTTTAAAAAATATAGTTTTAAGATATTTCATTAAAAAAATTGAAAAATATAGAATGATATCTCTGAAAGGACTAAGGACTTCAAAAATGTTTTTTGTCCCATTCACGATTATTTAGTTTCCAATTTTTCATGAAAAATCTAAGGAATTGTGAAAAATTATGCAAACGAATGCCCAAAAATCTATTTGATGATATCAATAAATAATTAAGATTTTTTAAATAGCTTTCAATTGATAATAATTTAATCATAACTTGATTATAGAAAACATCTTACGTATACACATAATGAACTATTGACATTTGTCAAGTGATTGATCAAAGTGATAAATGTACGTAATAACAATTGCAAATATTAAAGCAGTTCAATTAATTAATTATAATATTACACCAGTCCGAAATTCTTCTTTTTCTAGCACCATACTGTTTATATATTTAATTATAATAATTATTATTAGTAAGACATCGAGATTTCAAAAATATCATTATTATAAATATTTTAACAATTTTTTTTGTTAATTAAATACTTTTTAAAATATTTAATTCTTGAGAAATTGAGAATTAATTGAATGATGTAAATGAATTGTGAATCCAAAAGCGAGAGGAAATCTCTTTTAAGCGGTTTTTGGACTTATTTAAAGATTTGTTGCTTGCATTTGTTTTTAAAGTATTTGTGACAGTGCATGTAAAAAGTGCAAAAGTTTTTCCTCTAAGAGTTTGGAATTTAGAGCTTGGAAAAGGGGTTTAGAGCAATGCTTTAAATTCTGAATAGTTACATAATTTAAAGCCTAAAAAAGAGCTTAAAGCAATAGTTTAAATTCTGAACGCTTACAGTACCATCTTATTATATGGACTTTCACATAGCAAGAAAACATAAATTAAATTCTCTAACCATTCAGAATTTAAAGCATTGCTCTAAGCCCATTTTCCAAGCTCTAAATTCTTAGAACAACAATTTTGTGCTTTTTTTTGCATGGACTGTCACATTTTAAAATAATGATTGAGTAAATATTGTTGTTGTTGTTTATATTTAAAGAGCTTCATAAGCACTAGTGTCCACAATAGGTAGCTGACTGCCAGGTTCCCCTGAAAGGAATTCTTCCAAGTCGACAGGCTGCCCTTGTGATTGGTGATGCTTCTTTTTCTTACTATGTTTCGATTTCTTATGATGAGATTTCTTGCTTGATTTCAGCTTCTCCTCTTCTTTGAATTCTTCTTGAACAAATACTTGTTGGAATCCTAATTTTGAACCTTTTTTTAAATTAAAATCACCTTCTTCTTCCTCTTTTTGTGGGTGTGGTCCAGCCCCAGCCTCTTTTTCGTCTTCAGAGCTGGACATCGTTGTTGTTGTAGAAGGCACGATGATTTTTGCAAGATTCTTCGGAATGAATTCCTCTTCTTGGACATCTTCTTCTAGAGCTATGACCATCGGATTGCCCGTGCCCCCTCGTCCCCCTTCTTCGTCACTTGATGAGTCAAAATGCAAGTTAGTTTTTGATTGTTGCTGCTGTTGTTGTTGTTGGCTCGTGCCATTATTAAATCCATCGTCAAGAAAAGAGATTATTTTATGAATATCATCATCAGGTACAAAATCTTCGACAAGTCCACTCCCACTTTTCTGAAGTTTTGAATTAAGCTCAGAAGGATTAACTCCAGCACTGCCACTACTATTACTTATGGAAGTTGTGGCAGCAGCTCGAGGCAGGTCTAATGGACGATTTGTAGTAGGGTCGGATTTTATGGCGAGTCTTGCAGCAACTGCGGCTTTTTCTTCGATCCCTTTAGCGTCTTTTAATGCTTTGGCTGAAGCGATTGCCTGCGCTTCGGCTAGAGACAGTTTCGGTGGACTTAGTGCGTCTGCTACTTGGCGTCGTTTTTGGGATAAACTGTCCATAAACCTGTGCAAAAAAAAATAATTAAATATTTTAATTTCAATGGAAGAGCACCTAATCAACAATTAGAGGTCAGGGGTTCGATTCCCTTTCCCTTAGAATACAAATTTCTATTTTAGCAAAAATTCAGATTCGGTATTCATTATAATGATAACTCTACGGTTGAATGTTTAACAAAAAGTTTCAAATCCATTTTTTGTGTTTTTTTAAGTTTTTTTTTGGTAATTATCTCAAAATCCAATCAAAATAACCCACTATTGAAAATTTCGTATTCGAAATCGCATTAAAACTTCGCGTTCAGCTACTGTACATCATACTTAAAAAATTTTTTAGACTTTTTCTTCCTAACTTTGATAATAGATTCTTAAAAAAACATTTGAAGTTTTGATATATGTAAAAAAAAAAAAAGTGTGTGATATTATTTAATTTGCAACTTACAGATCATAATTGGCATCATCTCCCTCAGCGTAGTATTCTAGCTCCTGGATTGTAATCTCGGTCTCTTGTCGATTCACTTCGAGTTGTTTCAAAAGCGCCTCTTTTTGTAGGTGAAGATAAGGAAGGTTGAAAAATTTGTGGAGAAATTTTAATCCAAATCCATTCCTCATACTGCTCTCTGTATATCTAATCTCACATGTATCTCTAAAAAAAAATAATAATAAAAAAACATTTCAAATTTTAATCACAATTGATATATTAATTAATTTTATTTCTGTACCTTTCAAGTCCTTCGATGAAATAAGTCACAGTATCGGAAGCAACGGCTCTGTTTATAAATTCAAATATTTTTTGAATATTTTTTAAAAATAAATAACATTAAAATATTTAGTAAATATGAATTATTATTCACCTGTGATGTCCCATGTCCCTTCTGTTTCCCATTATAAGAATCGGAATGTGTTCTGGTACATTATCAATCTCTCTTTTTACGTAGTCAAAGGTCCTGCAAAAGAAACAATGAAAATTAAATTAAAAACCACTGTATAAAAAGCTATAAAAATTAAATTAAAATGTGGCAGTTCAAGTGAAACATACAATTAATTGAACAAAATTGGGCGTTTTTGGGATTTAAATAAAAATTGGAACTATCCTTATTTTAAAGGGCGAAGTTGTTCCTTTTTACATGAACTGTCACAATTTTTTAAATTTTTTTAATACCATAATTTAGTAATGTCGAAAACAAGGATGACACCATTAGTATTTTTGTAGACATCAATAGTGTTAGCATCCAAACCGAACTCCTGCCCCCCTGAGTCTCCATTCTCTTGTCCACCTTAAATAATCAGTATTTAATATTTAAATAGAAAATTAAACAATTATATATTACTATATATAAAAAATGTATATTTATTTTATTATTATTTAGTAACCAGAATTCTCGAGCTTCAGTTTATCAGTTGGGAATCGCTTCTTTTTATTCGCTACGTCCACAATGTCCCAAATCTCTACTTTGACAATGTCCTCACTATTCTTGTAGTTCCATGTAATGTTCGCCACCTTAATACATAAAAAAAATACATAATTTAATACAACAATTTTAATTGTTAATTAAAAAAAATCAAACGAACATCGACTTATGGTTTTAAAAGTCTAGTAGCATTATTGTACCGTAAATTTCGAAATAGGTGCTTAAACAAGCTATTTTTTTGATTTTTTGTAACCTCTAATTTCGACTGAAAGATCTCAAATTAGTAATACTCAAAATAGGGGGAGGAGTCAAAATTAACATTGAAGGGATAGGCGGGGTCAAAATTAACATCGCAGAACGGAGTCAAAATTAGCATGAAATAGCTGACGGAATAGAAGAAGAAGTCAAAATTAACACTGTAAAGACAACTAACGCTTCTAAAAACGCTTCAGCGATTTATTTCGAGATTTACGTCAATTTTAAAAATGTATCGTTAAATAGCTGACGGGGTTAAAATGAACGCTGTTAAGATAAGCAACGATTCTAAAAACGCTTCAGTTTTTTTTTTTTTTTTTTTTTTTTTAAATATTCACTTGAATCTCTTCAGTTGCAGTGTACTCTTCTAAAAAGGCAAGTCCCTGTAATCGACGGAATAGCTGCGTCTTCCCAACATTACGATCACCTTTTAGAATTATCTTCACTGCAAAAAACAAAACAAAAACAATTAAATAAAACTCATCGATAAGATAACTTATCGAAATCGAATAAATATGACTTACTATTGTAGTGAACACCCTTGCCAAACTTTTTCTGTAGTGAGTGTGACATTGTCGTAAGACCCGGTGGGGGTGCCATAGGCCCCCCATTATTTCCATCTCCTCCCCCTCCCGATCGACCTGTCAGTTTCTTCAATGCCGAAAACATACCCACTTAATTAAATAAACTACAATTAAATTAAATACTAAATAATTAAATTCAAAGGTCAAAGGTCAACAGGGTCTCAGCTCATTGAATAAAAATTCAACCTTTAAAAAAATCAAAACAATGACCTTTAAAATCAATTTGAATCTCCCGCTTTTATCATATTTCCCCTACAATTCTTGGTAAACGCTAATAATTGATCCAATAATTAATTAAATGTCAATTAATTAAATTAGCTAATACTGACACTAATTATATTAAATGTAGTGAATAAATTAAAAGCTACTAATTGATTCAATAATTAAATGCTAATTTCCAATTAATTAAATTACCTAACACCAACCAATTAATAGCCAATTATATTAAATATAATGAATAAATTTATTTATTTTATTTTATATCCCCACCGGGTCAACAAGGTAACAGTCCATTTAATTCACGAAGTTCACATGAATAATCCAATAAGTAATTTAAATTGAAAAAAATCAGAAACAAAAACTAAACTAATAAATATAACAAAATAATCGGGAAGTATTTTAAGCGTAATAAAGAAATCCGATTAGCTATAATTATAATAAATATCTCATTTAAATACATTCAAAAATTCAAGTTTAATTTCTAAATATTCTTTAAATCTTTAGATATAGAAATAGGCACAGATTTCTTCACAGAGACAAAAACAAAGCTAATCTGGACACAGATTGCTCAATTAAACGATCAGCTTATACAAAAAAACAATCCTCTTATAACGAATCCTTAATAACATTTCATTTCTTAATATTAAATATATAACTTATTAAATAAAGGATAGAACGACAAATAATAATGAATATAAATATAATTTAGAGGTCAAACAATATCTCTCGTTTCTGGTAATAAACAAAGCTGCAAAAAAAACATCTGATAAACATAACTGCTGCCAGCAACGCAAATCTATCTCATCTCCATTATATTTTATAATATTAATTTAGTCTTAATTAATTTGATGGAAAAATGAAAAATCATTTTAGCAATAAATATATTTTATTTCATATCTCCTATTTTAAATCCACGAGGTCAGATTCTTCTTCTTCTATTTCATCCCCTGAGCTTTCCTCCCCCAATTCCTTGACTCTTGATGACCTCAGGTCACCACCACCACTGCCACTTCGTTTCCGTTCTTTCTCTATCATCACAACATCTTCGAGTTCTTCCTCGTCGATAGATTCACCCACAAGATTTTTACTCCGAGTGTATCTTCGAGATGTTGGGGGCGCTTTTGGGATTTCCCCAGGGGATGAGGAATTTCCACCACCGTCGGGGGGCTGACTAGCTGAACACTCCTCTACTGACTCTTCTTCTCCAAGAATTTTATTTACTACTTGGTAAAACTAGAAATTAAAAACAAAATCAAAATCAGTTAATAAATCTTTTTTAAGCAAAGTCGATCAGTTTCAATTTCGACATATTATGCACCATTTTTCGCGTATTTTATTAACCACCATGAACTTTTTCTCCAGATAATGGCAAAAAACTTGCGAAAAATGGTATCATATTTGCTTGAAAATTTATTAAAAATTCATTATTTATTTTTATTTTTCATTACCTCATCATATGGAAGATCAAAGAAGACTTCTTGCAGAAATCTTCTTAAAGGAAGCCTTAAATTATACCGACTCATGAGAGCACACAGCTCCGTGTACAGGCACAAGTCTTGAAACGCCGCTGGAAACTTTTGCTTCAGTCTAAATCCCCAAAAAATTAAAATTCAATTCAAAATTTCTAAAAAAAAACATTTTATAATTCTTTTCTTACCTAAGAAGCCCCTGCTCATTAGCTTTAGCACCAACACAGCTTATCAAATTAGAGACGAAACGCAAGACTTCCTTCCTTATCAACATCTTCCCTTGCAAACTATCCGGAGTAATTCGCTTAGTCTCAGTCACCTCAACGCTGCCAGCGCTAACTAAAGAGCCTAAAGAGACGATAGAATGTTTCACAAAATCCTCAGTCTTCTCAGCATCCGATAAGCCCAAATGCTCTAGATTCAACGCTCCGTTGTCTTCCTCTTCTTCCAGGGTGTTATCTTTATCTCGGAGTCTGAAGCAGCCCATGCAATTCGAGATCGAATGGTATTCAAATGAATCTCCTAATCCTAACGGTTTCGCTTCCCCTTCTTCTTGATGAACAGATGTCATTCGTACGTGAAGAGGAATTGATGAGTCCGTCAGAAAAATTAGTTGAAAATCCTATTTTAAAAAATAAAACATTTTAAATCCACTTTTTTTCAAGTACTAATACAGTCCAGAAGTATTCAATTGTATAACTCAATTAAGGTATAGACCCTATTTTTAGATTCTTTTGATCCCATGAGATAAAATGAACGGTTTCATCGGAAAGAGCGAGTAAATATCTATAAAATATCAAATTGAGCAAAATAAAAATCGTATGAACAAACAGCATAAAATAAATCCCTAAAGATTTTTCGAAAATGATTTTAGAATGACGATTAACGAATGCAGCAAAAAGATAGATTTTTACAACTTGACTATATAAAATATTTGATCAATAAATAAATAAATAAATTAACTATTTTTAATCCGTTGAAATCCTGAATCACATTACTAAATAATCTTTTTTTAAAGCTCGTTTTTTGTGAACCGCCCTAAAATCTATACCTTAATGGATGTATAGATTTGAATACTTCCCAATTGCATAATTTTAAAAATAAAAATAACCTGAGGAACACATAATCCCATGAAACAAGGCCCCTTGGTCTCAGACTCAGGTCTTATACGAAAGGACGGAGTTGACAACGAAGTCATGGAAGAGTTCACTCGCATCAATTTAGATTCACCAAATAGATCTCCAGGGGATAGAATAAAATGTCGATCTAAACTCCCCGTCTTCGACTCTCTTAATGCCGTTCTTCGTCCTCCAAATGAACTCGGATAAATATCTGAATCCGATACTATCGGCATTCGGATTATCGGCTTTCGAATCTTAATGCTCCGGTAATGACTTGGAGATCCGAAAAACCTTCCTGTTGGTTCTGTCATCGTCAGTCGACTTGAATCTATACATAACAAATTAAAATTAAATAAAAACATTCCTCAACATGAGTTAGTGCATATGAAAAGTGACGTAGCTGCCAAATCTTAATTTTTAGATAAGAAAAAAAGAGTAAAACAAATCAAATATAATGCCACAATAGTAAAACGATTTTTGAAAAAATCCATAAATTCATTTTTAGTTATGCGATCGATGTGAAATAAATTGAAAATTACGCTAAAAATAACGTGTAATTTGACTAGCCTATTGTCGCTAAAGTGTCAAATTGGCAGCTACGTCCCTTTTTATATACAATCTCACATATGTTCATTTTTAATCATAATAGTTTCTAACCTCTCGAAGGTGGACTTTGTTGCTCTTCAGTGAAATTGTGAGAATTGGAGCAAATCGTTGTTGCAATTGAGGCTGAACTAGGAATAGGACTTAACGTCTGAACATGTTCAGCACTCGGTTGATTCCCTAAACGACCCCCACCCCCCATAAGTAACGAAGAGTCGCACGAACTCACTCCACTTGTTGTCGAATCACTCACACTATCTGAACGACTTTTACGCCATCGCCAACTCCCGTTACTTCCGCTTCGTCCCGTGTAAGAACTACCCGAGGGGGCACTTCCGCTTAGAAGAGACCCTCCACCCTGAGACAACAAAAAAACAATTAATCCTGGACTGAAAAATATAGTAGTAAAAAATGCAGCAGTCCAAGTAAACAGGGGCACGGATGGTACTGTAGTTCTTTGACCCCTTTCTAAGATCTAAATTCTAACCTCTTAGAATACCATCAGGGCACTTTTTACACGGACTGCCACATTTAAGTTAAAAATTAAATTTAATAGTTGTTGCAGTTCAATTAAAAAGAGCACGAATGGTACTGTAATCGTCCAGGATTTGAAGCCTGGAAAGCGGGCATTGAGCAATTGTTACTAAAGACTACTACGATTAGGCACTAAACTTTTTCCCCATGAATTTCAAAATAAAATATACCAAAATGTCCAAAATGTAATGCTGATTACGAATATGTAAACACATGCCCACGTTGTCTATCCAGTTTTTG
>JAQGBQ010001425.1:0-11790 GCA_034698485.1 Vertagopus arboreus
GCAAGTGACAAATTAAATTTCATAGCTTTAAAATTGTTGAAAAATTAAAAATAAATAGTGAAATTTCACGAATTTTTCAGTGAAAAATATAGAGTGGATTTTCATATTCTCAAAAGGATTAAGAAATTAAAAGTATGAAAATACAGCCCAAACTAATTGTCATTATTTTTCCAATTGTTCTCTGGCCTTTGAAAGTTGGCTATTTTTTCTATTTTTCCAAGACAATTTTAGTACTGCCAACATTCTTATTTTAAAGGAAATCCTTCATACCTCAGTGGAAGATCACTTAATCGGCGATTATAGGTCAAAGGTTCGATTCACTTCGTTCCTAATTTTATTTTTTTGTTCTAATTTCAACAGGTTAAACTACCGAGAAGTAGAAGGTCAAGTTTTAAAATCCTACGAATACAAAATCCCGAAAGATACGATTTTTGATCACCACTACGAGAAGAGATTTGACCACCCATACTATTTCAGCTGGTCATTCTGCCCATTAAAAACCTGCGTCACGGGACTCCAGCTACAAAACGGTGTTCGAGAAATCAGTCATTTATGTTCGAATCCTAGTACAACGGATAGAACTTGGATAAATCCCTCACGTTGGAATAAAACAGATAGCCAAAGTCTTAGTAATGAAGTGAAATGCCAGGGAGTTGCTATTGGATTTCAAGTCAAGGATCATTCACGGCATGGGATCCAAGCGATTCGATATTTCTGCTCTTATTCTGAAGTACAGGATCAACTCCCATTTATTGAAGGACACTTTCAACCTTTACAAGATTCCGAAGCTGAGGGACAATGGCAAGAGCCTCAACGTTGTGGGAATAATCAGGCTATCTGTGGTTTCAAAATTAAACGTAAGTACGTATATTAGTAGGCAGTGGACCCAAAATACATTGTAAAAATACAAAATACTATTCTACCTTTTGACTGCTTGAATCTGAAAGTATTTTGCCGATATTGGAAAAGAATTTTGCCAATTTATCCAGAAGTATTTTGCAGATTTTTGGAAAGTATTTTGTATTTTCAAAATTTCGCGAAAGAATTTTGTATTTTGAAGTCCATGTACTTTGAAAACCCTGGTTAGTTTGGGAATATTAGTCCAGTTTATAAATATGAATGTTTGTAGGAAAAATTTCCTGGTTCTAAAAGACTCAATTTTTCGGGCCTACAACTAAAAAAGAGCTTTGAGCCCTTTTTATGGCATTTTACGCTTTTCAAAGCGTCTCCGACAAAAGACCCGATAAATCAAAAGTAGGGCTGGTTTTTAACTTTTTTTTTGATTCGTAGATCCGTTTAATCAGGCATGGAGCCAGTTTAGCCAGGAGATTTATTCAAACTTTTTATTGAATTTTAAAATATTTTCTAGGATTAAGGAGATCTGTAATTGAACATATGAAAATAAAATGCTGCACTGTCCCAGCAATTGAAGACGTCTGCCTTCCAGGTGACACTGATGAGCTCATAGTAGAATGCAACGGACTAGAAGCACTGCCTGACTTGTACCTACTCCCAGGTCGAAGGGATTACTATCTCAGAAACATTAACCGAGGGAAACAGACGAGACAAAGAATTTCACAAAAGTTTGGCCAACGACTGGTCCATTTCAAAAGGATCTGATGATCGAAATTCAACATCTTTGACTGACGGAGAAACTAAACTTGACTCCCAAGGAAATTCCTATTCGAATTCTCAAAATAAGAATATTAATCTGTCAGAAGTTAATTCTCGGACAAATTCCGAGTCTCAGACTAATGGATCTACTTCAAGTGATTCTAAAATATCGACAAAAGTTTCCGGAAGTTCTTCTTCCTCTGGTACTTCATGGGGTTTAAATATAGGACAAACTAGATCTACTAATACAGGTGAGACTGGGAATTATTTAAAAAAATATATATATCTCTGGCCAATAATTACGCGTCGCGTACAGTTCTGGGTTTCAATTCCGAGCAAGTCTGCATATATATTTTGCAGACTTTTTTTAGCTTTTCAAAATTGGTTAATTTCCCTTGTTATAAAAATACCAACCTGACGAATTTGTTTTCATAAATAGGTAAAAGTGTTGGATCGTCTAATTCCGAGACCATCACGTCAACATCCGGTTCATCCCATAATATTCAAACAGGATCAACCACAAGTGATTCTTTCAGCTCCTCAAATTCAAATACAAGAGGCGTGTCCACAGGTCAAATGTCTGCAAGTTCAAGAGGATCTTCGAGCAGTAGGTCAGCCGGATTGTCGTATGAAATCTCACAATCTAATACCCATGGGTCATCCAATACAGATTCTAAAACCAGTCAAAGGTCCAACTCTTTCAATATTGGCGGAAGTGTAACAGCAGAAGCAGGATTTAACATCGGCATTGCCTCGGCAAGTTTGTCAACCACTCTTTCAGGGGGCTATTCTGGCTCTTGGAGTTCTAACGAGGGGAATAGTAGGTTACAAGAAAGGTCAAGAACGATCGCCACCTCTGACCAACTTTCTTTCAATCAAGGGTCAGAAGAAACACAGCAGAATACTTATGAGCAGAGGAATGATGTATCGAATTCTCAGTCTATAGATACAAATACTGGGCAAAGGTTTGAAGGCTCTTCTTCATCTGGTTCAGGAATCAATCAGGAGTTCAATAATCAGGTGAATATAAATCGAGAGAGACAAAATAGTCAAAATCAAGTGAAAGAAATTACGATACAAGAATCTGAGAGAGTTTCTTCAGACCATACTAATAACATTGAAAGGTCAGAAAATGAAGGGCAGAATGAATCAAAAAATAATCAAACCACCCAAGACCACACAAATACAATGGATAATTCAATTAATACAGAACAAGGTGTTTCGAACACCAGGAACAATAATTCTGATAGTAGTGTCCAAACAAATAGTAATATATCTCGGGAAAAATCAATCGCTTTGAATTTGTCTAAATCTCGGAGTCGAAATTCGAATGAGAAAAAAAGTTTTACAACTGGGTATGACTGGAGTCATAGTACGAATAAGATTTGGAGTCTGGTCAAGACTCAAACTGTGACGATGATTGTACCGGCTGGGGTCAAAACTCGGTTGTACCAAACTGTAGGCTATTGTGCTTTCTACAGGGTTAGGACTTCGAGGTATAAACGAGTGGATGTTGCAAGTGCCACTAGCAAATATGGAAAATGTATCAATTAAAATTAATAATTAAAAACCCTTTCATGTAATAATAAAAATTTCATGCTAACCACATTGTTTTCTAAGCAAAAGATTTTAGGTGCAATAATTTAGATTACAGGTCAAATATGTAAAATAAAATTGAAGTTTTCTGGAAAAACAAACTTCCGATTATTAAAAATAAATGTCCATAAAAGACGGATTTTTAAAGATATAAAAACACATCACTTCTCGTAAATTTATTGATTTAAAATTTACTCTTTTATTAAAAAAGATGTTCTTAAAAAATGCCAACTGATTTTGTTTATTTTCTAGTTTAAGCATAATGGGACTGATTCACAATTATGAAAGTTTTATAGTGAAAATGTTTGGTTTAAATTCTTACAAATTATACATATGTAAAAATAGTAACATTGATGATTTCGACTCTAACCAAAACTTAAAATAACATCCAGTGATATTCTATTTTCGTCTAAAATAAAAAGCCTCTATACGCAATTTAATTTTCATATTAAATCCAACAATATTTTTATTGTCTTCATTCTGTGTTTGAATTATTTGAAATCTAGGCTACTTGTTTGAAATGTCATTGTATTACATAAAGTCGAATAACAACTCAAATCAAAAAGTAACACAGTAGGCCGTATTGATTTGTAAGGTGACATACACAAAGAAAAAAAGTTTATAAGCTTTGAACTTTTATCTTTTAAGCATCAATATCATAGAAAGAATAACATTTATAGTTATAGCCATAACATTGCAAGTGACACACAGATATTTCTCTCTCTGAAATACTCTGAATAGAAAATTAAATTAAGATTATTTTTAAATTGAAAATAAATGGCAATAAACAGACTATCAATGAATATAGATTAAGAGTTCTTACTTCGTAAGAGATTCGCTAAATCATTACTTGGAAATGGTTTGATTCTCGTTGATATGTATGAACCAATAAATCCTTGTAATTAATTTATGACTCCGTCTTATCACAGCTTGCAAAATATCTTTCTGCTTGTTAAGCCCCTCTTTACGGGAACGCCCTGTCTGTCTGTCCGTCTATATTCGCACTAACTCTCAAAAAATCCATTTTTTTAAATTGTTTTTTTTATCGGTTTATGAGGTTACTGTGAGGTAGAATTGGTCACACCCCCAGGTGTGTGGAGGTCAAAGGTCACGAAATTTTAAAAGACAAAATAGGGCAAGATTTGTATGTTGTTGAACACGTTCACGATAAATTTTATTCGACCACCCCCATTGACTTTGTGAACCCGTAAACCGCGAATAGATATATACAAACAGTGGGTTTCATAGCTTCGCGTAGCGTTGTAACGGTCTACTGCAATAACATAGAATGTATATTCAGTAAATCTCTCATATATGAATGAATGGTCTTCAGTTAATAAAAAGAGTTTAAACAGCCCACAATGAAAAGACATTTCCAAAATTAACATGTAATATTTCATCATATAAACGTTTGACAATTTAAGTCCAGTTTTGTTTTGCATTAGCATTACAAACAGTGGGATAAGTTTTGTTTCGAATTAATATTTATTTAATATCTTAAGTTTACTAAACGTCAAAAGAAATTTGCAAAAATGAGAACATTTCTGTTTTTCTTTGGATTATTATTAATCGTCTTCTCTACCTCTCAAGCCACAGAAATAAACCAGGTAATATAAAAAACTTCATAGAATAAGGCTTCACAAAATTATTAAAATTAATTAAAATACTATATTAAACAGAATACACTAGATTTTTTTTCAGTTGATTTCTTTAGTAGAAATATGTTCATATTTTTTCTTTAAAAAGTGGGACTTTCGAGGTAAAAAGTCCAGTTTATGGACTTCATTTTTCTTCTTCTGCAAATATTAGAATAGTTGATGCTGGTCGAAAACATTTTCAATCGATTTTATTTTAGTATTCGAGGGGTTGCCACCTCGATTTTTATGAATTCTTCGAATTTCGCTGATATTTTTATGTACGTGTGATTGTTTTATGGGCACACCTATCTTAGTAATGAAGCCGTGCTTTTAAGAATCTTATTAAACAAATTTATTTCACTTATGCAAATAAAATCGTAAAAATTTGTTTTTCTTTGAAATTCTCTGAAATTTTAAAGTTATAAAAAATGCGATCAAGATTTAACTGACAAAAAAATCAGATATCTAAACTTTCTTTTGTGGTTATCCAAACTATTTCGCCTCTTTAATATATTGTAACCTAATTTATTTAACAATTTAATTCCCCAGGACACAAAAAACAACTTTATTCGAGTTAGACGAGCAACTCCCGGCCAATTTAGTAATAGTCATGTTATGAGCCAAAAAACATATGATACTCTACGGAACTCTAGACCTGAAAATTTCGCAGCAAACTTTCAAAACTATTTAAAAACTGTCGACAAAAAAAATCCCGTGTCAATTAAAAACAAAGGACATATGACAAATGATGCTTATCAAACTCGACAAGTTCACACCTTTGTAGTGGGAAGTCGCAAGGATGTATCTAATTCTATTGCGAAAGGATTGGTAAGAAAATAAATATTTCTTGAAATTTTGACTCTTTGAATCTTATTCTTTTATAAAAACATTATTAATTTTAACGTTGCAAAAAAACTATCCAAACCCTTTTAGCCAGTTAGACAAAAGTTTTGTAATAATTTTTTTAAATGTTAATTCTCGAATCTCTTTATTTTACTTATTAATTCTTCAAGCCCACAATATATATATTTTTAAATGCTAGATTACTTAAATAAATAAATTAGCATAACAATTGTAATTTCAAATTAAAGGAAATTTTGTACAAATCTTTTAAACGATGATACTAATCTAAGATTAGTAATCTTATGCATACATATTAGCAATTTGAAAAATAAGGTTACATTTTGAGATTCCAGAATCATAGTCACTTTTGCATATAATTCACGGTTTTAATGCAATAATCTATTAATTTTATTTTTTTAATCTGTTTTAGTTACTTCAAAAAACGAAACCAGGACAAATTTTAGTAGAGAGCAATAAAAATTTCAAGCTGATAGAGGTACGCCGGGGTAAAGGACATTTAATACCAACAATGCACGATTTGGGAACTAGACGGTTTGCAGCTGGTGTTGAACACGGTGTATCAGGTAATTTATTGATAGATTTTAAAATCATTTCAGTTTAATATTAAACGCTCTATTTTTTCAATTTAATTCTTTCAGTGTGTGAGCAATTAAAAGGCTTATAATTTTAATTTTGTAGGTAACAAACCCGTGCATTATGAAGCAAAGTATCGAGGTGGTCTGAAGGGTCTTACTGGAAACAACCATGCACCGAGATCAGCACCACTTACATCTTTATCATCTTTACATATTTCAACTTCACCTGTTGCAGGTCAAAATAGAGGTCGTCAAGGCACTAAGGCTGTTCCACGTAAGGGTTCAGGTGCTGGTTCTACTGGTCGAACAGTAACTGCTCCTGTGAGTAGTGTAATAAAAGTTGCACCATTATTAAAGGTTAATCCCTCAGGTAATATCTTTACTGGTCGAAAACGTGCTCAGACCAGTCGTAAACGTACGTTTGGTTAAATATACATAAATTATAGTAAATACACAAATAGCTTCTCATTGTTAATTTAATTTGTACTCCTTCTGCAAAATGCATAACTGAATCTTTAAAACATATCTGAAATGTATTTGCAAAGAAGCCATTTAACTTTAATTTTTAATTCACTTTATCTAATTATAATTATCAATTATATTTATCCAAAAATACAAGAGAGATTTGTTTCGAATTATTTCTAACTTTGCTCTAATGTTTTCCAGTTTTTGCCCAAAAGTTAAGATTAAGTTTAAAAGAATAAACCGCTTTGAAATTATTTTCGTCGTAACGAAAAATTAATTTTGTATGAAAGATTTCTTTGAAATCCTCATGGACTGAAGACAATTCCGGTTATTTTTACATATAAGTCTTAATAGACAAAAATAACCAATAACTGATAAGAGAGTGATTATATATAATTTATAAGTATTTAATAGAAGAGGAGACATATCTGCTAATGTGAATTGAAAGGGAAGTAATTCGACAGCTGAATTTATAATTTATAGCTATGGCTTATCAGCGGGTCACACAGGTCAATTACATGCTAACAAAGTCTTAAAAATAAAATCTCATTTATTTGTAAGAGATTAGCATTTTGTAAAAATATTCATGCTGACATTCAATGATAAATTGCAATAACAAATAGGATCAATATAATCTTTTCATTAACTCGAAGTTATTAGGAATGAATTAAAATTATCATAATAAATGTCTTGTAAATGTCTTGGATTGAAAATCAGCGTTGTATTTCGTTGTAACTCTTTGACAATAAAGCTAATACCAATACCAATACCAATAATATTTTGGATTTTGTTTTTAGGATGTCGTCAACTGGGTTTTCACAGATCGCCATTTATCATATACCCTTGGATTAGAAATTTTGAAAGAATTTTAATGGTGTTAATAATTTTTAGCTATGAGTAAAATTCCTGGCGATAATTAACGATTTCGAAAACAATATATGAATTATTTATGAGAGTGATTAAAGTAAGGCAACTCCCTTGGGTTTTTTCAAAAATTCACAAAAATAATCAAAAAATGCTTAAAAATGTCCAAAAATACAAAAACAAATTACCGAATATCTTTTTCTAAACAACGTAGGAAATTATTTTAGGGGACCATCAAGCAGAATCCTACCGAAGTTAGTATTGTGGTAGATTAAATCAAATTATAAAATTGCTGTTTTAAAAACATAGGCTTTCACAAAATTTAATGAACTAATTCATTTTTTCCAATGTATTTAATTTTCAAAATTAAATTTTTTAAAAATTTATAACTCGACTAAAAATAGTCGGTGAGATAAACTGTTTGGTTCTTTTCTAAATACTTTAATTTGCGACTGTGCTATCAGTTTGCTCTGCACTGTAGCAAAAAATATTCGCGATAACAAATTTCCAACTATCGCCCGGCTAGAATAATCAGCTACTATAATAATTAATTTTCAATCTATATAAACGAATTCTCCTTTAACCGTTCATAGACCTAGAAGTTTTAAATTGTCTCTTTTAAGCCAGTTCTCGTTAATTTTCGGTTAATAAATAGATCCTGTCTATACTAATCTGAAAATGATATGAATCCTTTATAAGAAAATAATTTTTTGCATTTTTTTTTGTGTGTAGGGGGGGGGGGGGTGTCCAAACCGGCTGGATATTTTGCCATATTAAAAGAATAGCTGACATTAGTTTGGCTGCACCTTTTTAACTTTTAATGTTCATTTGAATATTCAATTTAAAAAAATTATTTCATTGTTTTCATGAAGAATGGCAAAAACTAAAAATAATTATAAGCAGTTAAAAATTTTAAGCATTTCAAAAATGGAAGCACAGTACAGTTTCTTGTTTCCTTTCTATAAGATTTTTTTCCGGCTTTGTATTTCCTTTAAATTATCACCGTGTGATCGTCTAATAATGGTGTATAAGAACTTAGAATAATTTTAAACTAAAATTTTAAATTTTGGATCTTTAGATAGCCTCAAAGCATCGTCAGTCGCAGCTATTTCAGCGATTTTCTTGTTTCGAAGTGACACAGACTGCCAATATTTTTTCGGTTGACTATTTTTGTTATTGTTAATTAATACGTATTTATTAAATAATTGTAACAAATAACAATTTCTTTTCTTTAAAAAAAATATCATCATTTTTATTTTTAAAATGTGCATTAAAAATTGGATTTTGTAACGTTCCTCATTCTTAAATATTTATGATAGGTTCTTATCAAGAGAATAAATTATGTCAATACCCCGAAGAGCCGGGTTTCTAAAGAACAAAAATAGAACCCGGCTCAATCAGATTGTATTATGTCATCAAAGAACCTTGCATAATGCAAATATAAACACAATACTGAAATCTAGAAAAACATGTTACGTTTTAAGTTTAAATTAGACAATAAATCATATAATAATCACTTAGTTTTGGATATTTTGAGTTGTTTCATAAGGAAGTTATAAAGTTAAAAACCCAACAAGAATGTCTCGATTATTAAAATCGCATGAATGAAATTTCGAGCTAATTATGGTCGCAAATTTTTTGTATGAAAGAGTGTTTAGGCTTCTGATTTAAACTTTTAAAAAACAAGCGTAAAAAAGTAGGGGTTCAAAAATGCTCTCTCCGATATTTTCCAACTGAGTTAATATGGGCAATTAAAATTTACAGAATCAAAAAATCAAAAAATTGAACTAAAAAATCTAATTACGTTTTATGAACGCATATGTACTCTATATGGTCTCCTGATAAATAGTAAAAGGCCGGTTGTTTGTTGTTTTACTTTTAGCATTTACAAATTCTAATTGATTCCGCTTATTAAATATTTAATTATACTATAACACATTTTTTTAAAAAAAATTTATAATTCTAACAAGCAAGTTAATTTATTAAATCCATACAAAATAAATGCTTGGTCTTTGCAACACATAAATATTACATATATTCATAAACATATATTATTTGACATTTTAATTTCTATAGAATAGTATAAAGTCACAGATTCTAACTTATGAATTGCATTTTATCTAAATCTTATCATCAAAAAATGTGTCAATAAAAAATGCTTAATTAGCTCAACTAGTCCAATTAAATGTAAATCCAGAATATTCAGTATCACTGCCGGATACGAAAACAGAGATGAATGTTTCCGTCCCTTGGCCTCCCGAAAAAGCGTCACGCAGAGAACCCAACTGACCGCAATATCTGCAAGAACAAATTATTCAAAATATTTCCTTCTATTTCAGAAAGTAGGGATTGAAATAAATAATAAATAGAATTTAACATTCCTGACCTGTTTCTGGTGGAAGAAGGGCCGTCTAGTTTGTAATATCCGGACTGATTTCTCTTGCCTACATAATGTGATAAAGAGTCCAATACACAGTCATTGTAGTTCTGTGTGTCGACTTTTGTAGTTTGGATTCTTAAAGCGGAAGTTGGAATTGTCGGGTTGATCACAAAAGTAGCAAGTTCATATCGTGAATATTTTGTATCTCCACGTATTCTGGGGAAGTCCACACTGCCGGCGGACTCTGTGAAGTGATAGTGAGAATACACCAAAGAATAACCAGTGTCATCTCCGATCCCTTCGTACTTCAAAGTGAAACTCAAGGGACCAACCGAATCCGCCACTAATGTCACAAACATTACATAACCCTTCAAAGTGAATTCCGTGTGATGTCCTGAACGTCTGAAATATTCAGAAAAAAACACAGTCATTTTTTGATTTATAAATATCGTGAATTGTGAGATGAGTCCTTTTAAATAAGAGACAAATATAAAACAAAATGTATTTTTTTCAAGGGTCTGAAGTTGAATCAATCATTATTTATACTAACAACCTAGTAGTAGTTCTAAGTAACATAATTGCGTTGAAAATATTTTACATTCTTGAGGACAATTGAAGAAAGTTTGTATCTCTTTTTTGGATATTCAGTGAGTGTGAATATTTTTGAATCTTTGTCTTCCTTCGGGGACTTATTTCACACTTTACGGTAATTATTATTTACCCTAAAGTGTATTTAATTACTAATCAAATATGAAAGTGAAATTTGAATTACACTGTTTTTGTTTGATTATTTAGGTCACCAAGCCAAAGCTTCCAAAGTCCATTGAAACGGAGTTCACTCTCTCCCAACGTATCTGCTACAAGTTGGAACTTCACTTGTTCTTTTTTATTTGCTCTAATAGTCCAAATGCATCTTAGTTTTGAATGTTGATTTCGCATTAGATTTGAAGGTGATTCATATCGAATTTCACCACTCAGTCCGTCCAAAATTCCACCACAGCCACCGTCTGACGAAAATAAAAAGATTCAATTAGAGTGTAACATATATTCGAAATAAATAAAAAATAATTTTGACAACTGAGGATCCTTGATCCAAATATTTAGTCAAAGACCAACATACTTTTAATTTTTGGAAGTTCAATATGAAATTATTTTGAAATTTAAAATTGTTATGAAAATATTTTGTGTTTTCACAATTTTAATAAATAGTTTCCTATTTTTTGTATTATCAAATTCAGGTATTACATCCTTGTTTATATTATTTTCTCTTATGTGTGTGATATTCATTTTTTGTAAACTTTTAAAATTAATTTGCATCTTGACAATTTTTTTTTAATCTGTTTGTGTATCTGAGAAGTTTTTTAAAAGTTTTAAAAACTTTGCTGTTTAAAACTTACTTTGTATATCCGTATCAACATTGGTTTCAAAACTTATCAACCGCCCTACTTTCCGTGTTTCGTTTGTTGATTCAAACCATTCCAGCTAAACAATAGATAAACAATATAAAATAATCCACAATCTTTTAGCACTTAAAGTACAACAGTTCAAATAAACCAATTTTTAAAGATTTAATAAAAACTTCTCACCATCGGGTTGGGTCTTGAAAATGTTGAATTGATCTGCAATAGAAACACAATGTCAAATATTTTAGCAGCTATAAAACGAAATAATTATTTATGGCTTTTTAAAAAGGTTTGGGTTTTAAACCCCACACCGAAGGCTTATGGAACTGTGCCAGTGTCTGTCTGGATACAATATAACTCTTCAAAATTGTCTGAATCTGATCGGCTTGAAA
>JAQGBQ010001426.1:0-11786 GCA_034698485.1 Vertagopus arboreus
TGTGTTGCGCTACTGCAGAAATATTTGGTTTCTGGTTTCTTATTGCAGCAATGTGTTCTTCATAACGTTCATCTAGAAATATTGGCATAGGAATCACACTACTTAACTTAATTGAAGCAAAATTTACAATAACACTCATCACAAAACATGCTCCTAGGGTTACGGCCATTGATGAATTAAAAAAAAAAATACACTCGCTATTTCATTTATAACTCGTAATGTTTTCCAAACCTCAATAATTCCTTGCTGTTTAAACTTATTGCGCATTATTTGTAAAGACGTTATGAGATTGTTTGTTATTTTTAAAAACACAGTATAAAACAGACAACCAGTAAATCCTTACTGCTTCCATTACACAGATATATGATAATATAAATCTAATTATTGTAGCAAATTTAAAATCTATGTAACTGATTGCGAATTGCAAAATTATGTAATAGAATGGCTCGAGTTTTCGATGAATGGCGATAAATGGTAGGATAATTTGAATGATCCATAATGTGTAACAGAATACTATTAATAAAGTTCCCAAGACATCAGTTTTCTTTTCTTTTTTTGTATGGTGCAAACGTTTCTGATTATTCTCTGTAATATAGTAATAATTGTAAACATATTTTTTCAAATATCGAATAAATGAAAATTGTTTTTAAATAAAATTAACTTACGATTCAAAATTTTGTCGCTTAATGTCAGTATACTGTTCCATACAAAAATCATTTCTTGGTTGTAGGTTGATATGGTATAAGAAAAACAAATGGATATTCCTCCTAAAAAACCGATAGTAGTCACAAATAATATTTTCCAAATTGGAACATCCAGCCTTGATTTCACAAAAAAAGATCTCAAAGTAACAAAAAATGAACAAATTATTCCAAAAATCACAACCGCTCTAAAGATGTTCCATTTTACTAATGCCTTCTTTTTCGTTACGCAAAATAGTTTCTGTTTTTTAACATCCCACTCCAGAGATATTCTTTAGTTCCTTTGGAAAAGTTGAGCGTATGTGTCAATTGCTTTTAAAACTTTTGTAGTGGCTATTTTTATGGTCTAGTTTTGAGCAAATTTCCGACTGGCAATTGAACATTTTAGAATTTAAAGACTTTCTTTAGTAAAAATTTTCCTTGACGAATTTTGGACGTCATTTCCTTAAAATGGTTTTATTGGAATTTGATTAAATGAATAATGTTGATGGAGTATTGTCCATGCTAAAGTACTTAACATTTTTGTGTTTAAATTTTGCTATTGAACTCAACTGAGTTTGCAAGCCACAATATCCTTTATAAAATTATTTTCATTTAAATAATTCAAAAATGTTCGTCCAGAAGTTTTGTGAATATTTTGTTAATCCAATGTATGACAGAAAATTATTAAAGCAGCTATGAATTTTTTTAACATTGCGTTTACAGACCTCATCCGAAAAAACCATTCCATGCTCCATGGAACTGACAAGAAAATACAAAATACGAACCGGATGAGAAATATCGATTCGTCCAATAATAATTTTCGTACATTAGAAATATTCTTCATATGGTTTGATATATTAAAATCCAGGTAATTATTAGTTATCCTTTTTTGTCTCGGATAAATCTAATAAATGGAATATATTGAAAGAAATGCCGATAAGGAAGTAAATACTGGCAGATTTTAGTATTTGTTCATGAAGAATAAAAATATATTTTTAAACAAAAAACTACTACAGTCCAGCCAAATTTTCCACAGTAGAAAGTAAAAACTTGCCGAAGTGATTTGATTGTTTTATTAATTGATTTATCTTTATTGTAAGAATTGTGTCATTAAAAACAGCTCTTCCTAATGAAATAAGACGATAATAATTTTTTTTATCCATTCCCCTTTGCGATGCATGATAAAAAATTATTAAAGTCATTTTGAATATTTTTCTAACCTTGTGTTTGCATAAACCAGCCTAAATCTGGAAACAAATCCTTCAAAGGTTTATGGAAATGGTAAAAAAAAGTATATTTCTGGCTCCCAGGTTTGCGTTAATCAAAAAGTTTAACGTCACAGCAAATAATTATAAATATGTGAATTTTATTACAACATCAGAATTTTAACATGTTGAGCTGTTTTTTATTTCAAATATTTTAATAAATATTTTATTTGCGCATTGGGATTAAAATCCTCGACTGATAAAGATAGCAGGATAGCAATATGTTCAATTTTTTTTCATTTAGTATTCAAATATTGGTTTCGTGTTGCAAGAAATATTAGCATCGTATACAACTTTTATTTTATTTGTTGCTGAGGACATAAGAAAATTTAATTTAAATCCAATTTAGAAATCGTGATTAAGAATCGCTGAACTTTGTAAAGTAAATTACAATGAAATACAAAATATGGATTATACATTGACATGGTAGAACTAAGTTATTTATTAGTTTTGTCGTTTCAGATAGTAGTGTTTAAATTTTATTTTACCATCAGTCAAATTGATTAAATGAAAGAACTTTAAAGATAAAGCGATACAAAAATATTCAATATAGAGTAAATAAATAAAATACTGGCAGACTTTGGTATTGGGCCATACAAAAGTTATAGCATTAAAATATTATTACATTTGTTTTGTATGGGAATTTATTATCAGTGATGCATTGTAAAAGTATGAACTTTTGTCGTGGCATGTGTATTGAATTTTTATGAATCTGTACAGAATATTTTGCAATAATTGAATAAAATTTGTTTTGTAAGCAAAATATGTAATATATTTTGCACAACCGTTTTAATTTTCCTAACATTCCAACAGAAGAAAAAAATTGCACAAGATGTAAGCGTAAAAAAGTGTTGAAGCATGTAAAATTCGACAACCATTGTTTTGCTGAGGCATTTTAATTACGGTAGAAAATATTACCTAGTTTGGGCAACCACTGCTCATTACGTGTGAAAAACCTCAGACTGTAACTGTTTGAAATGTCTAATTTAGAGCAGAAGAAGCCATTCCGGAAACACATGACCACACTAGGTAGGTTTTAGAACATAAAACTAGATTTAAACATAAATTCTTAAACTTTCTACACTATACCGGTAAGTTTACACATAGACTGACTTGAAATTGAAAAAAGCACAATCGTCAGATTTAGTCTCAAAGTTTCCATAGATTTAAATGTTTTGCCTTTAAATCATTTCGATAGTGACGTACTTGGCGAAAAAGAGAAAATACGCACTTGATTTTTTAAACTTATGTTTAGCCTTTTGTGTGTGAGTATACATAGCAGTTATTGGTAGAAATATTTTAATTTGTTATGGAATATTAATCTGATCGTTTTTTCTAATTGTTTTTATCTCTTTGCATCCTTGACTTAATATTCATTGTGACATTTTAAGTTACGGGAACAAGGAAAATTAGTTTTAAAAAACTTTAAAACGTTATTTTATTTCTCAACCTTTCGATACACAACCGGTATCTTCTTCAGGAGTAAAAATAATTTAAAAATTACAATTTCAGGAGTCATATATTCATACAAATCATTGTTCAAAAAATAAATAAGTTGCCATGAATGTTTTTTCTGTATAAGGAATTGTAAAACCCAGTAGTTGTAATTATCGTGGGAGGATTTGTTGGAGGACGAAGATTAGATTTAGGGTCATAGTTCAGAGCAGACTTTAGTTCAAACTTCATCGTTGTCAGAGTGGAGAAACGATATTGACGGGTAGTTGGGTAGTAACAAAACCGCTCTCAACAAAAATTATATTCGCAAATGTAGTGATACATCTAGATTTAAAGTTTCAGTGTGACTTCATTAGTAGAATTAGTCATTAGTGTTACTTTACAGATCGAATCAGGCTTCTTGCTTTCATTCCGGTTCATAGATGACATTGCTTGTTGTAAGAGATTGTTTTGTTTTTAGAACTTACGATGTATGGTTGTAACTATTTTTTACAAACAAACTTACAACAGCTTGTCAACAGGGATGGAAAAAAATGCTGAAATTGTGTAATTAATCACTGCTTCGTAAAATGTCAACTTTAAAGATCGTTGAGAAATGAAGAGACGAAATCCATTATAACCAACACCAATGGCTAAAGGTCGTAGCGATTTAAGAAATCTTTTCTGATATTTCTTGTTTTTTAAATCCCACCGACTAGTTGTTGTCTGTTTTAGCCCTTTAAGTAATATTTTGGACTGTTCGTGAAATTTACTGGTATGGTGAATCACCATAGTGAATATAGCCGGAATTACAATTACCAGGTAAGGAAATAAGAGGAATAATGGCATAGGAATAACATTACTTAACTTGAATGTAGCAAAATTTACAATAACACTCATTACAAAACATGCTCCTAAAGTACTGGCCATTGATGGATTTAAAAACACACTCGCTATTTCATTTATAACTCGAACTGTTTTCCAAACCTCGATAATTTGTTGCTGTTTAAACTTGTTCAGAATTATAAGTAAAGACATTATTAGAGTGCTCGCGACTTTCAAAAATATAATACAAAAGAAAGCAGCCAACCAAACAATTCTTACTGCCTCCATACAACATAAATATGTTAATATAAATCTAATTATAGCAACAAATTTGGAATCCACTTGAAGGGGTGCGAATTCCCGTATTACGAAATAAAATGGCTCAAGGTTTTCATAAATGCCGAATGATGGAAGAATAATGGGAATGGCCGATAATGTATACGCGAATATTATAAATAAAGTTCCCAAAAAGTCGTCCATTTTCTTTTGTTCTTTTGTATTCTGTAATCGTTTCTGATTATTCTCTGTAATATAATAATTGTAAACATTTTGTTTTTAAATATCGAATCAAGCTTGTTTTTAAATAAAATGAACTTACGATTCAAAATTTTGTCGCTCAATATCAGCATATTGTTCCACACAAAAACCATTTCTTCACCATAGGTTGATATTACATAAGAGAAACAAATGGTCATAGCTCCCAAAATACCGATAGTAGCTACACATAATATTTTCCAAACTGGAACATCCTGCTTGGTTTTCACATAAAGTGGTTTCAAAAGGACAAAAAAAGAACAAATTGTTCCAAAAATCACAATCGATCTAATAATATTCCATTTTATCACTGTCTTCTTTTTCGCAACGTAAATCAGCTTTTTTTGTTTGACATCCCATTCCACAGAAATTCTGTAGTTCCGTTGGAAAAGTTTGGCGTACGTGTCTATTGCTTTTAAAACTTGTGGAGTAGCCATTTTTACGGTCTAGTTCTACATAAGTTTTAACTTCTAATGACGTCTAACTGAAAGTTTCAGTTTAGTAGTGCTTGGACTTTATTTTTATCAAAAACACAGGAAATGACGTTAAGGAAATTAAGGCATTACTATTAATGTGTTGACTAAACTCAAATACCTATCTTTTTTTGTTTTTGTTTTTATATTTAAGTCTTTCTCAACCAAACTTTAATTAATTAAAATGAAATATTTCAAAAGGTTTAAACTCAATTTCCTGAAGAGTTATTTGAATGAGTAAGAAAGTTAAACATGGTATTGATACAATTTTTCCAATCAATCGATTCATGGTTTAATTCAGTACCTTAGAAATATTTCGGAAATACATTGAGATTATTGAATAAAATTACTGATTATGGTTTGAATTTCGTCCCATTATATTCAAATGTCTTTGCAAATATCCAATATGCATGTATCTATATTGTAGTTAAGGAAGATAATGTATTTAAGAATTCATTCCATAACCACATACATCCATTAATAGCAAATTGTATAATGATTGTGTAACAATTTTAATTGAAGTTATGCGAAAGTGCCAAATGTTTGATTTAAAAACTTTAAAATGTTTCAATAATTACAGTATGATTTTTCCACAATTTAATGTTTAGTTTATTATCTCTTTAACATTTAACAGAAAACGGTTCCTCAATTAGAAAAAGAAGCCCAACAATATTATGAAACGCAATACTTAATATGTATAAAAAGGTGTAGATTTAGACAACTTTTTTTATGTCAAAACAATTACAACAACTTATGAACAGGAATAGAAATGAAGGCTGAAATTGTGTAATATATAACTGCTTCGTAAAATGTAAACTTCAGCGATCGTTTGGAAATAAACAACCGAAATTCATTAACTTCCACGTCAACTGACAAAGGTCGAAGCGAGTTAAGAAATCTTTTTTGATATTTCTTGTTTTTTAAAGTCACATATGGCGTAACTGGTGAAAAGCAAAAAAAATTATACCAATATCATGTTTCTTTTAAATTTTGAATTGGTATACATTTTGATTCTCGAAGGCTAAATAGAAACTTTTATTTGCAGTATTGTTTTTTCAGGGTAACATTATGAACCAACTAGCTATTACGGATTATTCAAAAATGAAATATAAAAATTCTGGAAAATTTTCTAGAGCGTTGCCTCTGATCCTAGAGTATTAAATAGAATTTCAAAATTCCAAAATAATTTAAAGCGGGTTATTTGCAGCAGTCGACTGTTGCATCTTAGACAAAAACAATTTAAAATCCTTTGATACTCAGAAATCTAATCGAAAAGGTATTTGGATATGAATTCCGAATAAATTTAAAATATTCATTAAGTCAAGGTATTTTATATACTGGAAATTTAGCGTATGTAGATTGAGAAAAAATTGATTATTAAAAATTAATTTCTATCTATGGATAAATTGACAGTATTGATTATATTAAGAGCAGCATGAACTAAATAAAAATAAAAAACAAAGTTCAAAGTGATAATAAAGCATGTGCCATATAGTTGTGAACTGCGTAGAAAAAATGCTCTAACAACTGGAGTATTTTATGAAATTGAAAACCTTTTGTATATGCAATGTACCAATTAGTTGGATTTATAATTTAATTAACATCTAAATATTCCACCGCTCTTGTATGTAGCTAGTAATTGAATTTTCTTTGTAACATTTTGCATGAAACAATTTTCGAAAATTTTCTTATAATTTTCCTTTGAATTTTTTAAAAATATATGGCTTATTTTAAAGCTTGAGTACAAGGGTTTAAAATATGCCCAGAACAACTTGATCGGATGGAGTTGGAAGGAACTAGAATATTTAGTGTCATTTAGCGGAATATGATTATTTTTTTCATACAAGTAATTTTAACTTTCTTTGTGGTATCAAGTTGCAAGTTCCCGCCAAAAAAAATTTGTATTTTTTATGAATTTTATTAATAAATATTTCAAACCCATTTTGACACAATTTTTAAAACGTACAACTTGGTTAAAATACTCTTGGATAACCACTGCATCCGAAACGCCATATGTATTTCAAGATTCTGTGTATCTGTCGCAATTTGTTTAATTTTTTTCATATTTTTTTCATATTTTTTCTCCCTATTGTTATCTAGAAGGGTTAAAAATATACTCCCAATGCGTTTAGGGAAGATTTTATAGATCCACTGAAACGTATGTCTGATAATTTGTGATGACCACTTTTTCAGAGATTTTCTTCAAAAACGCTATGCAAATTTTTCTCTTTAACCGAAATTTTCTCATGTTGATCTAGAATGAACATTATAATACACCCAAATTGAGCTAATGAAATGTAGTTTTAGAAAATAAATGAGTTTTTTTTTAAAACACTCACAGTATTGTTAAAGATCGATAAAAATGTGCAGTGCATAACTATATGGCACATCCTTTAGGTAAGGATCTTCACAATAAATATTCCGTAAACCTTTATGGTTTTAGGTCAGAATTTAAGAGTACACATCCAAATAATTCATCCTTAAACCAACGATATAAAACCAGTCATATTAATACGAATAGGCAAAGATATAAATAATAAATAATTGTTTAAGCTTATGCTATATTGACCGAATATAAAAAAATTCATTTAATTTTGAATGAAAAAAAATTCATTTTGGTCAAACGAAACCATCAGGTATTCAACTATCGTGGTTGTGCTTTACGATACTGCGGAACCGCATAATAACCGCATAACTACCATTTAAAAAAAGAAATTGTAAAGCTTTTTAACTCAACATATTTTAAAAATGGCTACTCTACATGTATTAAACGCAATAGACAAGTCCGCCCAACTTTACCAATGGACCTACACAATTGCTGTGGAATGGGATGTCAAAGAGCAAAAGCTGTCATCTGTGACAAAAAATAAGACATTATTAAAATGGAATATTTTTTGAGTGAGTTTTGGAGCATTTTGTTGTTTCCTTGTTACTGTTAAACCGCTTTATATGACGAAAACTGACGCACTTCCAATCTGGAAGATACTGTATGTGGCTACTCTAGGATTGATGGGAGGATTGTCCAGTGTGTACTCTTATGAAATAAGTATTATCGCCATGAATTGGTTTTTGTTTGGAATATCATTTTAAATATTAAGTTGCTCTTTTTTACATCTTAACTGTAGATAAATATAAAGTTGTATTAAAATGTCTAAAACTATTATATAGAAGTTTTAAGTTGAGATTTTAATTTGAAAATGAAATAAGGAATCTGAAATTTGCAAAACGAAGATTACTCGGCGGGAATCGAGCCGGTGGTCCGATTCCAATAGAATAATCCTCGTTTGGCAAATTTCAGATTGCGTTTTTGATTTTCAAACTAATTTATTATGTATATCACAGAAACTAGCAACCTATTTGAAAAACGCTTGGAGCTTTCAAAAAAACAAAAGAAAACGAACCTATTGTGAAGTTTATTGATATTATACGCGTACACGTTATGGATTATATCAGTTATTGTTGCATTATTCAGTATCTATGAAAATCTTGATCCTTTCTATTTCGTTACAATGGAATTCGCACCAGATAGAATCGATTACAAATTTGTCACAATGATAAGGCTTATGTTAGCTTTTGGATGCACTATTGAATCAGTAATAAGAATGAATTGGATCGCTACATTTTTTTGTATCGTGTTTCTAACAAATACGAACAACAAAACAAACGGACTTCACGAAGTCGATGGGATTTAAAGAATAAAAAATATCAGAAAAGATTTCTCAGGTCTCTTCGACCTTTGTCGATGGATGTGGGAATTAACGGATTTTGACTGTTTATTTCAAAACGGTCCTTGAAGTTGACATTTTACGAAACAGTTATATATTACACAATCTCAGCATTAAGTTGTTGTAACTCTCATGTTTATCGTCTCATGGCGAGCTCTTTAAAATCAACATGATTAAAAGCCAGGTTGAAATTAAAAACCTAAATACGTAAAATATGATTAAGTTAAATTTTTTTTTTTAATTTTAATTTTTTTATGCTCCTATCGATAATGACCAACAATCATTTGATCTTTGCCAATAAAAAACACTTTGTATTAATGAATTCAATCTCAATCTACATTGGCAATATGTCCAGCATACATAAAATATATTAATTATTGTATCTAGCTGAATCTAGTTTGATTGGATTTTTAAATATGAAATGATTGTAAATAATTTTTACAATAGTTTAAATTAGAGAACGCCAAATTCAACCAAAATGAAACTGCTTCCGTAATTTCTTATCTTGCTCTACATATAAAATGGGATTAAAAGCAATCACAACATTTCTGGATCAACGTTGTTAAAATATTTAAATGAAACTAAACTTCATCAAGGATATTGCAGTCTGTAAAACCAGAGGAATTTTATAGCAAACCTAAAGTAAGACAGTTTCTAGGTATTAAAGTTAGCGGAGTACATTAATATTAATAGTTTAATCAAATTTTAGTAATTTCTTTAAATTTCAACAAATTGCTGAAATAGGGCAAACCAATCACGTAAGCTCTGAAAAGTTCAGAACAAATTTAATTTTGCTGAAAACTAGACGGTAAAAATGGCCACTCCAGCAGTTTTAAACGCAATAGACAAATACGCCAAACTTTTCCAGCGGAACTACAGAATTTCTGTAGAATGGAATGTCAAGAAACAAAAGCTGATTTGTGTAACGGAAAAGAAGACATTAGTGAAATGGAATATTATTAGAGCCCTTGTGATTTTAGGAACGATTTGTTGTTTTTTTGTAAGTTTGAAGCCACTTTATGTGAAAACTAAAAATGACGTTCCAATCTGGAAAATATTTCGTGTGACTACTTGTGGTTTTTTGGGAGCAATAGCCATTTGTTTCTCTTACGAATTATCTACCTATGGCCAAGAACTTGTTTTGGTGTGGAACAGCATGCTAACATTGAGAGACAAAACGTTGAGTAAGTTTTCTATTATGACTCTTAGGCTTATTGAACCGTATCAGTGTTATCTGTCTGTCTGAGTGCACAATATCAAATTCGCCTTCTTTACATTTCTTTGATCTACATGAAATTTTCAACGTACGATTTTTAATTACAAATAGAAGTTGAGTTCAAAGATCAGAAGAACAAAATCGGTACATGGGTTGACCCATTGTTGGGGTGGTTTCTATCTGCATGTAATTTCAATTAAAATAATCAATCTATTATAACAATTGCAAAAAACTTGAAATTTGGCATAGTTGTAGCACTTGGGTTCTGACAATCAAGTAAAAAGTTTGATCTATGCCTTGACATTTTATATTTTTTTTTTAATTAATCTGTGCATAAACGTATTATTTAATTTTATAAGTAGTGTCACATCAGATACATATGCTTTCGTCTGGTTTTTTCAGTTAAAATCCATAGTGTTTTTTTTTTTTTTTTTTAAATATTAACAGTTATATTCTATTACAGGAACCAACAACAAGATATTTCGGAAAATCTTGCAACGCTCAAAGAAACAAAAGACAACAGATGTATTGGGAACTTCATTGTTAGCTTATGCGTACACGTTATGGATCCTACCGATAATTATCCCAGTTTTTAGCATATATAAAAACCTTGACCCATTCTATCTCGTAACAATGGAATTCGCTCCATTACTAATAGAATACAAATTTGTAACGATAACTAGATTCGCTTTAATATGGATATGTGTATTAGAAGCAGTAAGGATTTATTGGTTGTCTGTATTTTTTGGTGTTGTATTTCTAAAAGTTGCAAACAATCTGATACTGTCTTTAATATCGATTCACAACAAGAATAAGCAGCAAGACATAATCGAGATTTGGAAAACATTACGAGTTATAAATGAAATAGCGAGTGTATTTTTAAATCCTTCAATGGCCACTTCACTAGCAGCTTGTTTTACAATCACAATAATGGCAAATTTTGCTACAATTAAGTTAAATAATGTGATTCCTATGCCTATATTCCTTATGTTTCCTTATCTTGCAATTGTACTTCCGGCTATATTTACTACGGTCATTTATCATACAAGTATGTTTCACGAACAGTCCAAAATATTACTGAAAGAACTAAAACGAACTTCAAGCAGTCGATGGGATTTGAAGAACCAGAAATATCAGAAACGATTTCTCAATTCGCTTCGACCTTTAGCAATTGGTGTTGGCTATAATGGATTTCGTTTTTTCATTTCCAAACGATCTTTAAAGCTGACATTCTATGAAGCAGTTGTATATTACACAATAACAGCGTTTCTTTCTATTCCAGTTGATAAGTTATTGTAATTTTGTGGTAACAAAGATAGTTAATATTGAAGTATTTAGGTTATGAACAGTTTATAAGATGCCTTTAGCAATATCAATCTTGATGTCTAAGTTTAGAACGCATGTATAATTGTAGGGGTATTGATTTAATGTGGGTAAGGGATGATGCAAGTTCACAATAAATCGAAAAATTATAAACGGAACCGTTAAAATTAAAAGAACTGGAAATCCTATGACCACTAATATTGTTACTAAAAACACTAAAATCTTATGCCCTACTAGAAAAGCCCGGGACACTCCGTGTCCCTCTTTTTCGTTGTCAGTTTTCGAATCAATAGAACCAGTACATTCAA
>JAQGBQ010001427.1:0-11781 GCA_034698485.1 Vertagopus arboreus
ATTTAATTCTAGACTAAAATTTAAACCTTCAAAAATTATTGATGTTAATTCCATATTTTGACGTTGAATTACAAAAAATGCAACTGGCTTATTTGCCTTACAAATAATTTAATTTATTCATAGAAGTGATACCCTTACAATAAAGGTAAATTACTTCACAGCATTTAAAATTTAAAACATAATCAATAATAGTTGTGATTAGTGCAATCACATTAGAAATTACATAAGACTCACGTACAGACCATTAACAATGATATTTAAGTGCATGGACAGAAATGATGTGTTATATCCCTTGTCGTATAGTCTTCGGTCAAAAAAGAGAAATACAGCATTATTCACAAAATAAACCGAACATGAAGCCTAGTGAGATTTTACCCATGGATTGGCTTTAAGAAAGCAGATTCTGAAGTATTTGCAATTTCTTTTATTTTCAAAAAAAAATTTAAAACTATGGAGCTCGGGATACAAGTAAAAATCCAACGCAAAAGAAAAAAGGCTCTACCATAATTAAAGCGTCTGAATGGAAAACGGCGTAAAGTTTTAATACACTGATTAAAAATCATTTAACGTTTCAGGTTTAACCTTAACGTTTTGTATGCAAATGTTAGAATCTTCTAAAAATTGTGTAACTTTGTTTTTGTATAAATAGTAAACTATTTTACTCCATTCTGACTAGGCTTGTTTTAAATTATCGTAACAATTTATTTGGACAGTTAGACAAATTGTATTGTAATTAATGCAAACCGAAAACAATTCAAATCGTGGTATAATTATTTTGGATATTGCATCATCGTATATTTAATTAACACTTGAAACTGATATTATAAAATGGAATGTATAGCAATAACGAATGTAAATGTATTCAATAGCTTTTGTCAACTAATTAAATACATTCGGCCTTTTAATAAGGCAGTCCCCACAAACACAAAATATAACTACATAATTGTAAGTTGTAATTAATTTTGAGTATCTTTAATATTCCTCTTTCATGTTCTTTAAATCATTAAATTGTTTTGTTTCATCTGAAATGTAAAACTACATACATAGCTATTCATGTATGTTTAAATCTCATGAATTAAATTTCACTGGAAAGCTATTAATTTACCTTATCAATTGCTGTTGATTTTGAGACATTAAATATTCTCCCGAATTCAAATTAAATTGCGGAAGTATTTAAGAATTTCTTAAAGTTATGTTCACAGTAAGCAGTTAATACATTTAAGTGTTTCTGTTGGACTTAATTTTTATTGCACTAGAAAAGAATAGTGGAAGGAATAAACGGAACGGTCAGAAAGTATCAAAATGCTTCGTATTTATTGGACTGCATTTTTGCGTCAGCTTAAAATTAGCCGCAGTTTGTACAGTATTCTGCTTAAATGGGATTCAAAACATCAGAAATTGGGAATTATTAAGGCCACATCGTACATCAGGGTTTTTAATTTCTTGTGTATTGCGGACTATCTGTATGTGGCGATGTCGACCATCGGTTTACTCAAGATGTCAAATGCTCTGGCCTTGTTTGAAGTCATGAGCTCAATGTTTTTCTTCTTGGCGTTCTTTGCATGTATGGTATTCAGGATGAATTATGGGAAGCATGAAACACTGAAAGAAGTTGTTGCTATCTTCAATATCATGATTCAACATGAGAATCAGTATCAAGGTATGTTAGAAAAGGAAACTCTGAGAAGATAGCAATCATTTTTCTGATGGCAGCATCAATAGGTCCATTTATCATGACATTGATGTTTGCTGGATTTCTGCTATTCTTCCCATGTTTGCCTCCATTTCCTGGCTCAATAATCTTGAACTGTTGCTCAATTCAACCTTCTGCGCAGGACTGGATTTACAAATGCTTGAACGCAATCCCGGGTGGGAATTTGTTTCTGTCATTCACGGAAAGCGGAGTATTTGGTTCGGTATTTGGCATGTTCTTGAAAGTTTTTTCTCTTCAGGAGTACTTAACTCGGCTGGAAAAAATGAGCTCAAATCTTAAGAAACGCTCTCTATTGAATCTTCAAGAAATGCATAGAATGATAATGGAATACAGACAAATTGAATTCATTATTATTCGATTTAATTCCCACTACCAATGGCACTATTTCACTGTAATCTTGTCCATGATCCAATTTATCGTCGTTGCCTTGATCTACAGTTCAGTGAAACTATTCAACAAAATTCCATATTTGGGTTATCTTGCATTGATTTTTATGTGTGCTGAAGCGCTTGTTTTGCTTGGAATGGTATATGCGATGGCAGGGAATATTCAATTTATATCTGACGCAACGATTCAATATTGGAAGAGGATGGATAAATTAAGATTGAGTAAAGCATTAAAGAAAACTCGGTTTTCATGTCCTACTTTGAAAATAAAGTTTGGAACGACAAACTTTATTGAAAAGTCTACGGTACTGGCTGTAGGTGAGTTTCGTCTTAGTCAAACTGCCACACTACTACTTATGAAATAGAGTACATTAATAAACTAAATTCATCTACTATAAATAGCACGGGATAAATCTGTTGATATAGTTAAAAAAAATCGAAACACTTAATTAGCCTAAATGTGTCTATATAGTTGGCAAAGCAAATGGAGTTAGTTTAAAAAACCGAGCAGAGAAAGCAAAGTGAATAAACTACATGTAAACCACATAATCACTATTTTAAAATAGAATAAAATATTGGTTACTCAAGTATTCAATGTTTATTTATGAAATAATCAATTGTAAATTATTCGAGCTTTCCCCCAAGGGGAAAGCGAAGGATAATTGTAATTATCCGAGGTATATGGAAACCAGAGGTATCCAAAATACCGATCTGACAATGTAGTTAGCCTACAGATAGTGCTCAAGCTCCGTCATTCAAAAGACTAACAAATGCGATGAGTCTTCTCTCCAGCACAGCACACACGCCGTCCTCCTTCATAGTCCAAAAACGCTAATTCAAGACGATGGCTTTCTAAAAACGGGATGGGACTGGATACCTCTGGTTTCCATATACCTCGGATAATTACAATTATCCTTCGCTTTCCCCTTCGGGGAAAGCTCGAATAATTTACAATTGATCCTTCGGTATACTCCAACCATCGGTATCCAAAATACCGATCTTACAATGTAGATATTCAAAAAACCGAGTCATCGGCTTGAATTAATAACAAAAAACAGGATTCAATAGTTAAACGGTGCCACGCACTAATAAATCAATTTATTGTAGTCCTCTGTTATAATACAAAGTACAGGAATGTTACAAATCTATTTACGTTTACGTAAAGATGACAATATCTTATTGGAATAACTTAAATTATTTTCTATTGGTTTATTAAAACATCTTGCAAATACTTTAGAATTATCTGACCAACCAGCGCTTTTAAAAATAACATCAATAGAAACGCCCAATAATAAGGCCTTAGAAGTAGAAGAATGTCGATGTCGAACTATGAGAACTGAATACACTAGTGTCAATGCCGCTTAATTTTAACATATTTTTAACCAATTACTTATAGTTTGAAAACATGCACTCTTGTAAGGTGCTTTTGTTGTTATAAACAGCTTATGTCCTTAACGCAACGATTCAGTTTTACCCATATAATCTTTTAGACATGAAAAAAGACACAGCTTTGTATTACGAAACTTAAAAAAAGTAAACTGAATTCTTTTCCCTGGAATAGATTTCTTCAAGCGACTCGACATATTTATAACCACTGAAGTTCTTTGAAAAATAATTTCTTCAACTGTCATAGCAGTAAGTGTCTGAACCCTTTGAGCAAAACATAATGCAAATAGAGATACTAATTTTAATGTAAGATATTTTAAATTCAATTCACTATTACCTGGCATTTTAGAGACATATGATAATACAATACTTGCATCCCACGTCGTCTTATATTTAAATGAAGGTGGCCTCAAGCGACTAACTCCTTTGACAAATCGAGTGATCAATGGATGTTAACCAATAGAATGACCTTCAATTGACCCTAACATAGTAGATAGAGCTGACCTAGCCGTATTAATACTAATATAACCTAAACCAGCATTGTGAAGGCTTGTGAGGAAACTTTTTATAAATTCAATATTAAGGTGAGCAGCGTTGTGATGAAAATCGTTGCAGTAATTATGCCATCTTCTAATTATTCCTTCGTATTGTTTCCAAGTGGATTTTGTACACGAGGTTTGTAAAATTGTTTTGCTGATTTTCGATAAAGACATCTTGAACCCGAAACTACTGCTACTATCAGCGTCAGCTTATCTTGTAATGGATGCTTGACTCTAGTGAAAGGACAAATCAGAGAATACTTATTAGGTTTCAGTGTAATAATTTTAGAAGTAGTTAATTCCTTAAACATAGGAAAACCAAGCTTGCGATTTCCAATTTGGAACAATAAGAATGCCAGTGGCATTATTATTACTGTATCTTTTTAAGTACTCTGGGAATTAGTGCAAACGGTGGAAAAAATGACTTAAATGACTAAGAACATTAAAAATTGCCATAAATTCTAAACAATTTATATGCAAAATTTTATCTTCGGCTGAACATAAACCTCTGGTCACAATATTATCATTACAACCATCCCATCCTGAGGGTCAAGCGATAAGCACTTCTGAAAAGAACTGCCAATTAATATAGAATAATCTAAATAACTAACACTGCAATAACCCATAGCTCTTAATTTAGCTAGAACTGGTCTTAACAACTTCGTATAGACTCTAGGACGTGGATGACCCAAATAGTAGACATGAAAACTCGTATAACTTGTCACAAAATTTGAATCTAAAATATTTTTTATGATCCTCTGCTAGTAAGACTAAATAATAAGCGTTCTGAAGATCAATCTTTGCTAAAAAACCACTTTGGCTTAAAATACTTTGAGCGGTTCTAAAATCTTTCATCTTAAAGTGTTTAGTTCTAAAAATTGATTCAATATCTTTAAATTACTTATAAATCTACCCGTACCATCTGGCTTTTGAACCACAAAGATGGAAGAAACAAATTGATTTTTACATGGGTCAACTATTGCTACGGCATTAATTTTTAATAAATGATCTATACATTTAATTAGTTGCTCATTTTTCCTAGACGTAAAAAAATCTTTTTATAGGCTCAGATATTTGCTGAGGTGCATGAGAGAGAAACGGGAGTTTATATCATTTAACAGTTTGCAATACTTCTAAATCGTCAGTCAATTTTTCCCATTTCTTATAATAAGTCTTTATACAACCTGCACATACGTTTAATTGTGTTGAAATCGCTGGAAGTTCGATGCTTCTCGGTGATTCATTCTTCCTCAAAATCGTTGATTGAATCCCCCTCGATTTTGGGCCAGAGGTAAAGCTCTTTTGTAGTAAAAATCGTCTCGGAAATCTTGCTGAGAATGCTTGAAGATAACGCAACTCCTTGTTGTTGGATCTGATGAGAGAAATCGTTCTGACGAGTACGCTGTGGCAATAATGACCAAATCTCGGTGTTGACCTTTGGAACACCCATAGTACGACAATTATTGGGGATCTTGTACTTTTCTATGAGCTTTTCCATAGACTCCTTTAGAGGCCGCTGAGTAAATAGTCGACTTATTGACGCTGCCACATGTTTCTGTAAGTCCCGGCCAACTTCTTGAACTGGCTGAGTGAGATTCAATATGACTAGCAAGTCATCATAAGGACTTTAAGCGTTTATATCTGGCTCTGTGACAGTTTAATTTTGAATAATTAACCGTTTTATAAATGAATACGACTATTCTTTAAATTAAAAATTACGTGTCACGTAAGTTTTGAATCAGATCATCTTCACTGTCATTCTTATTAGCAACATAAGCTGAATCACTCGAATCCATACCCCCCGAAAGAGCTTCTAATAGAATATCCATCTTTCCAGGCAGGTCTTTTGATTTCTTAAGCGTCTGATCATGTGAGATATTGAACTTGCTAACGCTGCAATTTTATTCTGCATTGCAGAAGCTTTGCCTTTCTTCTTTACTTTCTGTTTCTTTTCACTCGATCTGTGAATAAAATATCGCTTTAGTTTTTGTAAAAAATAACTTTTAAGCAAAGAAATTATAATCTTAATTGGATGTTTGTGACTGCGTCATCAGACAAGGCAGTTTTATTGAAAGGGGGTGATTTCATCATCCTCCCTCGCCTCTGCTTCTTTAAATATTGCGATATTTATATTTAGTTTAATTGTCTTATTTACATTAATTCATCATCAATTGGGGGGTAAATGTCTGTGACTACGTCATCAGACAAGGCAGTTTTATTGAAAGGGATTGATTTCATCATCTTCCCTCGCCTCGGCTTTTTTAAATATTTCGATATTTATATTTATTTTAATTGTGTTATTTACATTAATTCATCATTAATTGGGGGGTAAATGTATGTGACTGCGTCATCGGACCAGGCGAATATAATAATTTGAGGTGATTTCATCATCCTCCGCCTCTAACATTTATATTTATTATATATAAGAAATAATAATATTCCATTTTTAACAATTGGGGAATAATTGGGGTAAAAGCCAAGTCAAAAAACTTACCCGGAGGATTCCTCCATCGTCAGCTTTACTGTTTGGGGTCTTGATCTTCAAAATTATTGGAAATTCGGACTGGAAATAATTTTTTAATAAATAATGTGAATGGAGGTTGCTGGGAGTAAAGGAGCCAGGGCGACCGTCTGGAAGACTATGAAGGAGGACGGCGTGTGTGCTGTGCTGGAGAGAAGACTCATCGCGTTTTTTAGTCTTTTGAATGACGGAGCTTGGGCACTATCTGTAGGCTAACTACATTGTCAGATTTTGGATACCGATGGTTGGAGTATACCGAAGGATCAATTTAGAATTAAGAGCATATAAAATTATTGGTTATTTGAATTCAATTTTAAATGTTTAATATTCAATAGCGCTATGCTTGTTTTGTATTAATTTTTCTGTTATGAATTAGAAGGAATACAATTGCAAAAAAAAATCCTATAGGATTAGCTAGCCTTTTGACTTTTCGGTTAAACGACTAGCTGATCCTATAGGATTTTTTCTAACTAGAGTAAGAAAAAGGGTAAATATAAAGCAAAACTGCAAGTTAATCTTGATCTACAATAAAGACTTGCTATTTAAAAGTCTTTATTGTTTTTATTTAGGTCGAGGTTTTACTTTAGTATGTTTGTAAAATTTAACTGTACATACAGACTATCTACTTGTATTGATTTTATTGGCTTTTCAATAATAAGCTATGAAATAATATTTGCTTTTCTGATTGATAATTCATTTCACATATTCTGTCATCTCAACTTTTAGATACGTAGTTTTTTAAATGCCAAGAGACTGAATCTACCCGACCAAGTATCGGCAATGCGTGTTCTTATTCCGTAGTATATTATCCGTCTCCAAACTATAACTTTCGTCCAGCCAACCTATTCAACTCCAGAGTCAAACCTATACTCCCAAACTTAGTCGGAGGGCTCAAGCTGGGTAAACAACGTCGTATGGATTTTATCTGTCAAGCAATAAGATGAACTGGGGCGAAATGATTCTGTGTAAAAATTGAAGCTAAAGACTTTATAAATCAGTCCAAATTCTCTCATAGGAGCAGCTTTTATTCAGGTGTTCATTCTTCAAACTCACAAGGCAGAATGACTAAAATTACAATCAAACATCTCAGTTTATACTTTTTCCTACATATCTTTTAAATGCTGGGGCACTTTTGAGACAAATATTTTTAAGTTTACAACTAATACATTGGAGAATAAATTTACAGTTGCGGAATTATGGGGCACTTTTGAGACAAACATTTTGAGCCAAACACTTTAAGCTTAGAACTTATACATGTAAAATTACTTAACATTACTCCTGAAGTATTAACAATGATTGTTTACCGGGCACTTTTGAGACACTTTAATTTTTTACACTTAAGTTTTTAGGACTAACATTTTTGCCCGAAGACGTTAAATTCTAAACCTAACTAATTTTTACGCTCGGTGCTAAAACCTTTTCGCACGAAAACTTCAGCGCGCGTGCCTAAACCTCCCTAGCACGAAACTTTACGCACGGTGCAAAAACCTTTTAGCACGAAAACGTACCATTTAAAACTTAATACTCTATTTTTTCCAAATCCAACATTGATTTATTAATAAGTACAAGAAATTCTGTTAAGCTTAAACCCAATCCAGCCAAGAGTAAAATAAAGACTACCAAGATGTTTCCTTTTAACTCTTGTCCAGCAACTGAATCTTGGCTAATTCTATTAGTTGAATTATTAATCTCATTGTTCTCCATTTGCTTGCGTCTTAGTAAACGAAGCTTATTGAATAACTGCCATTCCTGTACAATTCCAGATTGGTCAAGGGCCCGAATTCGTTTGAATATATTGGGGTTTTTCCAACTCGTCATATGCCAGCCCATATTTATTTTAAAAAGACATTCCTTCCCCATAGATTTTCGATGAATGATTTTATCGTTGCCTTCAACAACTTGCAGCAGCATGTTTAACTTTTCCACGTCGTTTTTGTTTCCAGCTAGAGCTACATTATTACATTTCAATAAAACATCTACGACCGAGAAATTGGTGTTCAGATTTCCTTTCAACAATTCTGCATTTTGCTCTGGATGAATTTGCATTCTAGGTCTTAGGGATTCGTTAATAAACTTGTAATTATTTTCTTTCTGTCCTCGAAGTATAAATGGAGCGTAAAAATCAGTTCGGTTATACATAATTTCCCTTAAATACCACTTGGGATCTGCATAACTCGCAGCCGTTTGTCTTACACCGTTTATTATTCCTTCTCTATTACCCCAGACTTGGTAGCTATAGACGTTACTAATTAATTGACTAAATGTTTCGAGAGGCGACGTTAGACGGGGGGCAGTTAATGTCCCAATATTGTCTCCTCTATAACAGTTGATTATTATAATACTTGTAAGAAATCCCAAGACACAAATAAATCATTGACGAAAGTCTGGCTTCGTGGACAAAACATCTCCTTGTTCTAAAAGTATTCTAAGCGGTACTAGGACCAACCCCTCAAAATTGATACTATTTGCTAGAAATATCCCCATTAGTAAGTACAAAGTTATAATGAATATCCACGTTATCCAGTCAAATGCACTGATTAACCCTAAAAATGAGATCCCGAAGAATTTAATGTCTCTGCAAGCCAAGAAATTGACGTAGTCTTCTTCCATCACATATTGGAGGAGATAGGCTAGGCGTAAATAAACTTTTGGCTGCATCATGTATGGGTCACAAAGTCCTTCAATTACAGTTTATAACGATCATAAATGTATCGAAAATTTCTGAACCCAATCGTTATCCCAGAATGGAGTCCTATAGACCAGGATTTTGCACGCACATCGTATATAAACCATTCGTTATCGTAACCTGTAGGATTTAAACTGCTAAACACGGTATCTAACTCAGATCGATTTAGAAAAAGGAATTTGGGAAGGGTGTAAATGTTTTTATTGAACTTATCACAAAAATTACAGGCAACAGAGACATAGTTAATTGTCCTTTGATTAGTTTCATATGAATCTGCATCAAATGTTAGCAATTTGAGACCAGGTTCTCTGTCAAATCGTTTGGACATTGCTAAAATCCAATTCCAATTCAATTTTAATGTATTCAACTTCAGAGATCAGAATTTGATCACATTTACAAGTATCTCTTGTAAATGTTCTTACATCATACTTAAAATAAAAATTCAATGTTCTGCCAAATGACCCTGGCATTTGTGGTGCAAAAACTCTGAAACCTGGCCCTTCGTAATGGATTAGATTAGGAAATAAATAAATGTGAACTTCACAATCAAAATTATTTAACAACGAAACTGTTGTTTCGAAAAATATCCTATCTCTGTTAAGTTCGCAACTTCTTTTCGGCTTCCGGAATTAAATTTAGATAATTCCACAGGTTCGACTGTAGGTTCTATGTCAATCCCTCTGTAGTTTATAAAGTGCATAAAACAGCCTTTGAAAATATCCGTGTATTTATTTAAATTTTCGACACTCTGGAGATCAGCGATGGCCACTGTGGTTGCAAAAGTAACCAACAAACACAAAATTTTGTAGCAGTAATGCATTTTTACGAAATTTGATGCGACACTTATTTGACACACAATTGACAATTAGTACAAGATTTAAATTGGGTTTGTGATTCTTTCAATGAATTCCTAGAACTAACAATCTAGAGCAGAAACAGAAAGGAATAATTTTATTTTTTGTTTGAATGTATTTTGCTAAAACTTAAATTTGGCATGACGGTGAACCCAATATTTTTGACATCAAACTTTTGCATGTTTTTGTTTCTCTTCTCAAACCAACAAATAATCGAAGAAAATATTTTTTTCATACATTGAAAATTCAATAAACCTTGTTTGAGAGAACCTTAACCGATGTTGCATTCCAAAGTACATTCACCACCACCACCATTCATGACTAAATGTATGCATGAAGCTCCCGGTTCAATAAACCACCAAGCCCCTCTCACCCGTATCAACATTACGGGTATTACATTTACGCTACTCATTTTGGCTACGGCTTCTTATTATTGAGATATTTGAATGAACCCTATCAACGTATTTATTATATCAATCATTATTACTATCAACACCTGATATGTGCCAATATAAAAAAAACTTACCATGAATAAAGCCTATTAAATGCCACCAGTTTAACATTAGGGGTATTAGGTTCTTCGATTGGATTATCTTAATGTGTAGTATTCTCAACCTAAATCAAATGCATAAAGTCAATATTTTTTACATTGCGAGTTTCGATCCATTAGCCCCCACCGCCATTCATGCATAACCCCTCAATTTACATTGCATGATATCTTGATTCTACCATTAAATGATGTAGGGTTATCCATATAATGTATTTAATCCAACATTTAGGGATAGATGGATAAGATCGAGTTTTTACATTATGGGCGAAGGGCCAAATAATGAACATCATATAGCCCTGGTTAATAATATTGGGGCCATTCACCTATTATTTCTATTAAAATAGAATCGGTAAGACCCAAGATTTCATAATAATATGATATGCATTTACCCATGTTATAAAGTACATAAGACAAATATGTTTCTTCAATTATATGCCTAAATCTACTAGTTTTAACATTATGGGCTTCTCGTTCAAAACCATATGCACAAAGCCAGTGTTTTTATTATGGGAGTTGGGCCATGAGCCCCCACCGCCGTTTATGCATAACCCCTCATTTTTTGCATTACATGATACCTTAATCACATCATGTAATAATGCAGGGCCTATCCAGTCAATAATTGAATATTTCGAGCTATTAGTTTGGCTCCCACCGCCAATCATGCATAATTCCTCATTTTTACATTTGAGGATATCATGCAATAATACAGGTTTTTTTTAATGCATAGAATCCGACATTTAAGAATAGATGGATAAAACGTTCAGCTATGACGTCAGATGGATGGATAAAACCTCATATATTTATTCTACTACTAGGAATTACTATCATATTACGTCATCATGAAAGCAAGTAAAACGTTTAGGGCTACTGGTTTTAATATCATAAGCTACCGACTGTACGACTGTACAATGGACATTATATAGCCCTGGTTCAATGACTGAGGCCATCCATCCATGATTTCTATGAAAAATGAATGAAAAAGCTCAAAATCTCTCCATAATAAAACGTTGTAAAACGTTGAAAAAAGCTCGCCCAAGGGTTACACTTATATATGAATTTATATTGTAAGCTTTAAGTTATTAAAATACATAGAAAAGCACTGGAAACTTTGGGTATAAAAGTAACAAGTTTTATATTATCACAAG
>JAQGBQ010001428.1:0-11780 GCA_034698485.1 Vertagopus arboreus
TTTATTTTATCCTTTTAATTGCACTTAATTAAATGTGCATCACCTAAGTTTTTCGAGTTTTTCGGATTTGTTTATTATTGCTTGTCTATTATATTGGTTTAACAGTTTAAATTAATATATACCAGGGAATGGATGCCAGAAACGAAGCTCGCTTTTTTGACCTCTTATGTTCCATGGCTAAAGGAGATAACGTTCCTCAGTACTTTCTTCTCACTCCAAAAGTAAGGTTTGTTTCATTGGGCTCTTTTCACTGTTTACAGTCATTATTATCAACAATTAATACAAAATTAATTGTGATTCAGATGGTACCAAACGTCGATTTTCCGGACAACATTGACTTTCATTTTATTATGAATGGACCAAAAGTGAACGTGCCATTTGATGAAAGCGAGTCAGAAGATGAGGAGGAAAGTGACAACGATGAAGGCATCGTGGAAGGCACTTCTGAAGAGGAAAGCTAATTGCGTTCCATGATTCTGAAACATGTCTTTGGTTGCTTTTTCTAGAAAGAAAATTCGACAAATCTTATTGTAAATAATACGAATTACTATATTTTAAATAATGCATGTTTCACACAGTAGCGAATCCAATTTATAAGCTCATAATGAATATATTAGTTTAAAATATATCCATTGAAATCTAATGTTTTTTTAATGTTCAAATCATAAATATATTTTTTCATCGTTCTTTCAGAGATTACATCGGGTACAATCATTAAAGTTCAAACAAAGTAATAATAAATAAAGAGTTTATCTTGTTTTAGTATTTTTAACAAATTTTAATGGATTTTGCTATATCATGTACGATTTATTTTTATGAGTATATATAAAGGAGTATTGCACAGAAAAGAGAAAACATGTTTTAGTGAAGTAAAAAATGGGCACTGTATTCAAGCATAAAGAGGATTTTTCTAGTCTGTTTTTACCCAAATCTTTGCGCTTTCTCCATATTTATGCTTAGCGAGATTTTTAGCCAAAGATCAGTCGAATGTCTCGTTTTTTTTCACCATAAAAAACAAGATTTACTGTATATGCTGTCTCAAATGAAAAGACGTGATGCAGTCCATGTAAGATTCGAATTGTTACATACGTGTAACCGCATCTCAAGTAGACTGTTTGTTTGCATACGAGTTTAAATCACTTATCGTTCTTTTTAAACCTTGAAACCTTCGACAGTTACAACAAAAATGAGATATTATATAAAAAACGTCTTACAATAAATTGTACACTAGATTAATCTCATATTCTCCAAGGTTCCATGATTTAAAGTCTTAACTTCAAAAACTGAAAGCTCTTTTATTGATTTTATAAAGAATTGCATACATTACTGGCTACTGGAGCCGGACATATCACTCTCCGAAACCGAAATTTGTATCTTCCTGTATGATGGCCACTCAATTTAAAAGCATCTTTCCAAGCAATCAAATGCTTAATAAAGTTATAGTGCTTAGATTCCCCATACTCATGCAAAAACAGATGTAGAATACCAAAAATTATACATGGGAAAACTCAACATAATTAATAAGTCTAACTTTTTTGAGGTTGACAAAGATCCCAAAAATCAAAATTGACATCCTGTATTGAAGCATCTGAACTTTAAAACAATTATGTATCTAACAAGCAACAGACAGGTCAACTTAACAAAGCTAAATTAGCATGTTTCTGTGTCAAAGCTGTCCATAATATTTAAAGGCATCTTTCCAGCTAACCAATATAAACCTGAAAAAGAAACAAGCCATAATAATATTGTTTTAAATTGTTTATAACGAAAGGAAATGTTATTTACTATGCAGATTATACTTTGATAAGTTTACTTTCTTGAGCCACATATCATCAATTCATGAAGCTTGATGAAACCGTAAAAGACATATAATGATATTCTTAATATTAATACCGGAAATATTTAGCTTAATCTCTTTTAGTAATGTTTGTGATCCGAAATCATCTTGGAAATCGGCCTTCGAGGTTAGAATACATTGCTATGAATTAGTGGATTAGCACGACTGGGAGGTTAAATTGCGAAGGCGTAAAATACAGAAGCAAGCTCGGCCATTTCTCATAAGATGTACAAATGGATCAAAAAATACATTAATGCACGATGTATATTAAATGCTCCAGCACGAACCTCCCTCCTCCCATATGGCCTTTTTATGGAAAGCAATTAATCAAATGAAAATCAACATGTTCTTAGAATCCACATTGTTAACCAGATTACGATAATGAATCCCATTTCAGAGAAAATATCTCTCTAATCTACTACTTTCTCTGTAATAACCACCGCCGGCTTTGCTTTGAGTGTCATCTCACTCACTTTCATCTTACACTGTCAACTATAGGTAAAACTGATAAATGCAATTTTGAAACAAAGATTTTTTTGCCGTCCTAAAAGTCACTACTGACGTCCAAACGGTTTTTACTTTCTCATCTCGGAGCTTCTTGACGTTTTTAGCTTTTTTTATCCGTAGAACGTATGTAAATCCACCACTGCCTGTGATGACCGACAAGGGCAACTGAACTAGACGAATAAATTGTATCTAGCCATTCTACCATGATATTCTTTTTCTATACTTTGCATTTAGTTGTCATCTCATGCCAAGGCTAAAATGTTGACATATGCTGAACTGTTATAACTAATTCAGAAGGAATCGGCAAATTCGGCTGGCTTAGTGCCGCAAATCCCACTTGGTTAGTAGTTAGTAAACAGAGACATGGATGATATCTTGTTCTATTATTATATAATACGATGTTCATGGGTTGAGATAAGAGTTGAGCCAGAAGTTTAAAAAGAGCGAAGGCGGAGGTGGCTTAAAGGAGAAAGTTTTGTCTATTTGCAGTGAGGGATGAGATGAGCATTTGTAACGAGATTTACAGAGGCTTCTCACACACACGTATGAATTTTATTCCCAGCAGGCAAGAGTTGGCCTAATACTCTCAAGAAGAAGTCTGCTCCTGTTGATATGCAATGTTTATTTTGTAATTAGCGATCCCACAATTTAATTGCTGGCTGACATTCGGAAAAGCAGAGAGTTTTAAACGTCTGATGAATCTATATTGACAAACGAAGCTAAGAAAGTGCTTTAGATTTGAAGGAAGCCACACACACCGTTCGGATAGAGACTTAAGGATTTGAGGTAAATCTCAGCCGCTCTTCCTTTAACCTTTCAAATACAAGTGGCAGTGTGTGTTATAAAGAAATTAAACAATCTTGAAGCAGATCCATTTTACGAGAAAGCACCAGGCTTCTTTGGATTCTGGTTAAGTAGGAAAAACTCTTTAAGCTATTTGAACATTTTCCATGTTGTACTTTCTCCCTAGTTGTGTGTGGTAATCCACGGACTTTCTGGCCTAGATGTTGCACTATAGATCAGCAAACCTCACCACTTTTCACAACATCCGGTTTTGTTCTTCTTCTACTTCTACATACCTATTATTACAATACAGTCCGGCACTTTTCATCTTCATCCTTTCATCAAGGGGTAAACTTTGACTTTTGTCCCTCTACTAAGACATAATCCTATTCTTCGTGGGTTTTTGGATCGCAGTTTTGAACGTTGGATTGGACTGGACGAATATTGCCATTGGAAAGAGAAACTAAAATTTATAAATATGCTTGAGCTAAATTAAAATTCTTAAAAATGCGAAACGTTGTTCATAGTCAATGGCGAATGCTGCAAAAAAGATGGAATTTTAATATCTGACTGAAGGAAATATTTTATCAATAAAGAAATAAACCTATGATTTAAAAAAATCTTTTTTTGCGAACGGTCCCAAAAAATAAACCTTAGTGGGAGAATGAAGTGTTATCCTTGAGTAGAGGGATAAAGAGGAAAAGTCCCGACTGCAATAAGAGGCTAGGCTTTTGTATAATTAATAAATTATCTCTCAGAAGATCACCTTGCTAACTATCCCTGACTTGGGTTAACTTTAATTAGAAAAGCTAAATTGAATTTGTACTTTCGTATATGTAGTTTTCAGGTTGGATCTTTGTAGTATTCGTATACATATACATATATATGAGCTGGACAAGTGCTTAATAACTTTCAGTTGGGACCTAGATAATTTATTTCGGAACAATACTTTTCAATCGAGTTATGGACTCTGATAAGATTTCTAAACTTTACAACTACTACAACCTTCCATAGACCTGTGAAGCTATAACTCAAACTTTATGTAAACATGATTCATCAAATTCAACTTATTTATTCAATGAAATATTTCTGTAATTTAAAAATATACATATTTCAGTACTAACTCCGATTCAAATTAAACCATCCGTAACGTCGAAAAGTGTTTCTACATATCAGTACCAATTCGGATCTAGTTATTTTTAAATCTTTGTTGCGTCAGACATTAAGCAACTCTATATTCTAGACACATTATAATAATGTTGATAAGTAAATTTATGTAGCTAAATCCGTTCATAGATTCCTCGTTGTGTTGTCGAATACGGTTTTGCAAATGAGACTGTCGTTACCTCGGAAAGTGGAAATAATAAAGAAGCCGAGTCACCTACTTTTTACTCTAAACTTTTAGCATATCGCTTAAATTGTTGAACATAGTATACATACATAATATTATTATGATTCGTTTAGATAGTTTAGATTCAATATGCTAGCAAACTTCTCATCAATGTTCCATGGCATAAACGTGTTTGACTACTTTGAGAAAAGATTTGGTCGAACCGATTGGAGCGTGTTGAATGAGTGATCCAGTAGGATTTTGAGTATTTCTTCCACTCCGAACTCCCAATCACTTCTACATATATACATACATATGTGAGGCAAGAGAATGGGTAGATATGAACTCATAAATGGACTTAAATTCTTAAATATTCTCTCGGGATCTCTTTAGGAATCAAAAACACTTCTTTTTTCTTTACTTCATACTTTCTCCCAAAAAGAAAGCGTCTGTTGGTCTTTCCAACTGAATCCATCAGTCCGTCTGATCCCATTGGACATCTTGAGTCTTAAGCTTTTGATTTCCACTTCACACCTTCGCACAAACTTCAACGCCCTTGCAATCTCTGTGAAGTACTGTATGTACAAGAGTGTATACTTACAGTCTATAATACAGCAGATGATTGACAGTTTGTCTCGCTTAAAAGACAGAACATAATGATCCTAATGACAGGACAACTAGGATAGCAAAGTCTTACTGATTGTGTTTAGAACAGATCCTACAATAAAGATCTAAACATTTGTATGGAGCATATTAGTACACTCTGTAAGACGAGAGTATTATTTGTTTCTGTATTTATGGAAGGACATTTGTATAGAAATATTTTTCAAAAGATTGGCCGGAGGAGGATAATCCAACAACTGGCTGTGTACTCCTTCGTCCATCATGATGATAAATTCAGCTTCAAGTCCCCCAGGATTACCCTTCCGGATTTGAGAAAATCCCTTGCACGAGTACCCTTTCAAAACGTGGTCCAATTCTACAGGTTTCATCAGTCCTCTTTTATTAAACTGTTTCCGTCTATTTATTCAACTGGCGTCGATATCATTGTACCTGCTTAATATAAAAATCCGCAATTAAGAGACTCTATAGAATAGTTGGGAATTAATAGTTACAGCGCTTAGAAATGATGAAGAGATTTTGCTTCTTGTCTAATGAAGTAATGACGTAATGAGTTCTCTAGCAGACGTAGACTCTGAAATATTCAAGACTTTTGCCGTTTTAAGACAGTATGAAAATGTTGGATGGAATTTTTGATGCTATTCAATTGTGTTTCAGATTTATACCCTAGAATGTTCATCAAAAGCATAACTTTATTCATAAATTGTAGGTTATAATGTGGTTGCTGAATTTGTTTTCCGTTCTCTCTTTATACCTTGAGCTAAAAAGCATCTGAGGATTTGATTAGGTCAGTTGTTATACATATGTTATGTTGTATCTGGGCATATGACACCAAAGGATTTTCAAGTAGGGAAATCTACGGAAGGAATTTTGACTTAAAGCCCTTTTATTAATACAAGTTTGTACATTTCATCTATGATTATAAGGTAAATTGAACAAAATATTGTAATCTCAAACCATAACGTCGACAAAGAACAACTGATGCAAATGTATCGTGCTTCACTTTCATCCTGTCAAGATCTTCAGTATTTTACTTCCTGTCAGATTCATCTAATATTTACTGCATATGTAATTTAGACCACAGGGACTCTTTACTCATCTAGTGTTGTATGTACACTGTACATAATAGTATATACTGAATACATAAGCAGACTTAAAATAAACTTTACATAGTATGTACTATGGTCGAGGAGAAAGCATTCTAGAGATAAGGCAGGTTTGTGACTTTTATGGATGGACCTTCACATATGAATCCTGAGATTTCATACATGGAAATATACGAAGCAAGTATAGGAGAAAGTTCACACTTTGACTTCCAAGTACGCCCTATTATTCAACATAACGTCAAAAATTCATGAACATGTTCCCTGACGGAATTACCTGCAAGACTTGGCTCATCTCATGACAAGATATTTGTCAGATCTTATCAGTCGTATGATACTATATTCTGTATCACTTTTCAGGTTTAGTCCAGTTCAAATGCTAGAGTTAAGATGTAAGAATTTATTGCACCGTATTTTTATTTTCTATAAAAACATTATTCCAAATCTGCATATCCAGAAACAAGAAATTGTGCCATTACATGACAATGGCCATGAATAGTATATAATTAAAGAGTAGTTTTTGGATCTGATGAGGCAGTTTGGATTCAAAACTGAATAATTTGCAAAATATCCGTATTTGAAAAGCATCATTAATCATCTGGGCTCTTGGCTCCGCTAGCTTCTTTACAAGTCTGGTCGTCTGCATCTTGAAACAACTATTTCAACTCTGTTGGAAGGGAACTTTATGTGGGTTGAAATTTTAGCTTGGAAAATCGTATTACACAGAGCGAAGGGCATAGGGCAAAGCAGTCGTTAAGATGCCATGGAAGGATTTTCATATTTCAGATGTATAAATTCATTAATTTTTCTATCATCCATTTTCCATTTGCTCCATGAAATGCTCCACTAGAGCATTAAGAGGAGCAGAGAAATAGCCAAGGGGGCATTAAGATAACTTGGCTAGAAATCTACTAGAATTAAATTAACTGCTAAACTACTACCTAACTGTTGTCTGCATTGCATAATTTGTACTGACTTTGGCATACTTGCTGTGTTGCAGTTGCTTCTTATTTCGTATTTTAATCAAAACTCAATTTCTACCATTGAATGTCGTAAGTTTGAAATTTGCTCTGCCAAGGTTGGTGAAATTTCAATTATTTTCAATTAACTCAGTGTTAGGTCTTGTTAGATGTCGACAAACCCCACCCTTTTAAAACTTGGACGGTGAGTTGAGTGCATTATGAGTCAAATGTGGGTGGGGTATGGCACACACCAACGCACACGAGACACCAAATGAAAATAAGGAAATAAACTTTATTGAGGGGTGATAAACAGTAATTAACATTATGAATTGAATATATGACGCAACGAACTTCGTCTAATTGAATGAGGCGAATAAACACCTTTCAATATTGATCACCTGGTTCTATGTCTTATGAGTGCATTTCCTTATACTATGTAACTAAAAATAATTAACTAAGGAACGGCTGAGAAATATGTTTGATTATCACTACAACTAACGATTATTTAAAACCTGAACCTATTAAATGTCTGCCAATTTGAACCAATAAATGAGTGTACTTGAATCACAACTATTGTGCATCTAATTTGCATGCACTCGATGAAATGTGGACAGCTTTAATGTCAGTTAACAATAATGACTTGTCACCTTCACAACTGATTTAACGGGGGAGTTTTCTCAGAGGGAATTCATGACGTCGCAACCGAAATTCTTGCCCAGATGTCAGATTGACGTGTTTGGGTAAGGAATCTAAAGATTGAAGACGAGGGGGAGGAATGTTGAAACTCTAACCTTATATGTAGTATAAAGTGATTGCTCCTAACATGTAATGTGAATAAAGTATTAAGGGAAAGGTATGTCAAATGGCAAGCCACATTCTGCAACCCTTGCCTTTTAGTTCTACCCTGAAAGATCTTATTAGAGGATTCAAAGACGGTGTTGTAGTACATAGATCGTATAATAATTGCATGCGCGATGAAAAAGAGGTACAGAGAGAAGCGATTTTATTCTGCTAGAGCACCAACTGTTAGGTTACCCGGTTCGGATTTTTAGAGAGTGGTGGTGGTGGGAAAGAGGTACCCGAACAAGTCTGGGTTATATAGAGGGTTGCTTCACAGGCCAGAAATCTGAGTTGCTACCTAGCCACGAATCGAAAGAGTCCATCCGTCGTTCCGTTGAATTTAGTCCAAGCTCCAAAAGTGCTACCCAAAAATCCTCTCGTGTGTTTTCATTCCCTTTCCATCTTCTTTTCACCCACTTTCTTCTCTTTAATAGCATAACTGAAGCACTCTAGTATTTATAACTCTACGTCAAACTAAAAATTTAATCCAAATTCTATTTACATTCAAAATATATACTTAACTCCAGACGTCAGGTTTAGGTGTAGCGAAATAATTCAAGAAATCTATCGTTTAATTACCCTGACTTAATCACGAGTTTTGCCCTGCCAATTTCGTGTTTCTTTCGCCCCCAACACAAAGAGAAAATAATAATTATTCCGTGCTGACTTCCTCCAACCGAAATTCTACAAGGATTTTTTGAGAACGGACTGCAAGGAAGTCAATCGTTTTCAGAAGAGAAGGTCAGCCGTTTTTCTTTTATATCTATTACTAATAATATTAACATTCATTTCAAGTCAATACCGTTCCGACATATGTCAAAATATTTAAAGCTTTTCGTCTCAAGCTCATTCCATCAAATCATTTATTTAATCAACCAGTATATCATACATGCATAATGTATCTATTTAGTTCTGGCCACTTTTTTATGCTACTTGGACAAAACCTTTTAAACTTATCAACCACTATCTCAAATTGAACTGGAAAACTTTCTCATAGCATTAATAATATGCATACTTTATAATAATGATTTAGATAGAATTAAGATAGGAAGAGCTGACTCGGTGAGAGTAAAATTCCTTCAACCTCAAAGGTATGCCTCATTTATATTTAAATGCATTCTTTTCATTCGAGCCGATCGACCCAACAGGTGAATATTATATGAACAGAGAAAGAATTAATACAAGTTAAGTAGCTTCTTACGTTTCTAATAAGAAAAATACCTTTGACTAAAAATCTCATGTATAAATACTCGAGTTCCATCCATTAATATATATAACAAATTCCTTGAAACGCATCGTAGAATTCGTAGAATGCAGTCAAGTCATTTGGTGTCTTTTTGTTCATTGTGGAATATTATAGTTTTATTTCAGTTGTTGCATATGTGTACATAAGTATATAGGAGCGGTATATATTCTGTTCGAATAGTCTATATGAATCTATTTACCTTCAGATTAAAATCTAAAATCAACCCTGTAGTGAATTTATCTATAGCTTTATCATCAAGACGTCATCGACAGAAACTACAAACTAGATATAGAAATTTTGAAGGATCAAAATATCCAAGTCGGTATTTCAGATACATGCACATGTGAAAATATTGATAGATATATAGCTGATATGCGATCGTTTGTCTTTTTATAGGCAGATTGCTTCTTACGTCTTCTTCATTGAGGAATTAATCCGATATCCCATCTACTTGAACATAATAATCACCTAAGCCTTTCGCTTTAGAAACTCATCCTTTTGAAATTTCAAATTAAATATGTTAATGATGGCAGGCAATGTAGTAGGTACAGAAATATAATAACAACTACTTACCCGTATTTTACTTAAGTGCTCAGTATTCCCATATTGGCAATCACCTTTAAACATTTTCAATGCTGAACGGGTATGCCAAACCTTTTTCTTTAATGATCGATAGATTCAATTGTCAAAAGGGCGAGGTCGTTTTAATCAAAACGTATTTGTTCCGATTGCGACATGCAACTTTTTCAATTTAGATTTTCAAGGTTTTTTTGTGTCGAAAACTATAATCTAATTATACAATCTTTGCAGTTTTTGTACAATTGTAAATAAAGTAAGTGAGAGTATTTTGACACTTGTCAAGGTCTGTATTGTAAGTTATTATAACGCACAATCCGTGGACGTGTTTACAATGTAGAAAAAAATAGTTTTGTTTTTGTAACGGTTTAACGAGAAAAGTCAATCAACACGAGTAGAATAGATGAGCTGAGCTGAGCGGAACTGATGAGCATTTTAAGACTTCAAAATCTACATTTTTAGTTACAAGGCTTGAAAGCTCAATGTCTTTATTGACTTGCTATGCTATGTGGTGTATAAATTCTGCATATTTATAGAACCATCACGGCAGGTTGGAGTGTGATTGATTACAAAGGTATCCCACATTAAACTAGTAAGTAGCACTGAAGGGAGTGTATCACATTTCCCCAGTGAAGATTAGGTAGTGTCGGTGAAAGCAACTCCAGCTTTCCCCAGGTTTCGTTTCGTTATTTACCTTCTCTTCTACTATAGATGATGAATAGTATTCCATTGAAGATCATACTTGTCCGTTTGATTCTTCTTCAGAAATACCCTCAAGGTTTATTTTGATTTTGGTTATGAAATTCATATTCATAACGAGGATGTTCCCAGAGATCTCGATGAGGTCGATAAGGTCAGGATTAGCAGACACAGTGCATCGGATCTGATGTATAATGTACCTCTATGACAGATCCACAGCACTTTGGTGCCCAGAAGGCATAATAACTATATTGTTCGTATGTCAGACCTCCCTATTTGTTAACATTTATTTTTATACGTTTAGTATCCTTTGGGGCATTTCATGTAACTAAATAACTAAAAAGCCATACGTGTATTTTGTACTAAGGTTTACCCTGAACATTACAAATCATAAAGATGGCTTAAAACCAATATCGGGATATTTCTGCAATAAAAGAATCAGGCCAACAGGTGGAAGACCGTTTATTAATATTTACGCCAGGCCTTTTTGTTTGCAATACGAAATACAAAATACAAGACTGTGCGGTCTTGCGGTAAAGAACTTTCAGCCCCTACTTACCACATAAGGCTGTCAAACCTTTGGCAATACATCCATCAAACTACATAGAAAGTACTAATTTTTTTAAAGCTTTTGGAGAACCTATAATTTTCTAAGACGAGAAAGTGTATATAGGTATATGTATCAACCTGTATAATGGGTTGTATGTATAATTGAACATTTCCTAAACTTTTCTTCTTAAAAAGTTATCAATGATATAAAAAAAAGTTTCTCTGCGATTTTAATGGAATATTCCTTGAGACATAAAACATAAAACAAGCGGAAGCACTAATGATCGGATTGTGAGACGCAAATAATTCTTATTCTTTAAAGGTTGAATTACGTATTTCTAAATAGTATAAAATGTTTCTGGCTGGCAACTTGCCGACCGCTGTCCTTGTACAACAAAACAAAAAAAAACTATTTCTTGTATACGAATATCAAACTATTCAAAGTTTGTAAACTGTTTATATTTATACCTACGAATAGAAAAATGAAAGTATGTAGACATATCCTTATTTACGTCACGAATTATAAAGGCTCATTATTTTATTTTTTACCTACACATACATGAAATTTTGAAATGCAGTTAGTTAATTACTCTTTAAAAACTTTGGTTGGTAATAGAACTACTTCAGAAGAAAACATTATATCTGAACTGAACAATTAAAACTTTTGATCCAGGTAGAATTAAACATTTTTTAACGGGAACGACTCTTACTAATAGTCTTACTAATA
>JAQGBQ010001429.1:0-11779 GCA_034698485.1 Vertagopus arboreus
TAACAATTGACAATCATTTAGAATTTTCGAGAAAAAGTTTCAAAATTGGATAAGCTATACATCTCGATGCTTATCGACGAGTTTGATGAAGTTTGATCGATATTATACCAATTCGATCAGATTAATCTACGTTGAACTTATTGTTTCTCTTTTAAGCGACTTTTTTCTCTGAAGTTCTTTGAAAATGTGACAGTCCAAGTAAAAAAAATGCACTAGTGTTATTTAACATATTTAAGAGTTCAGAATTTAAACTATTAGAAAAAGCGCATTTTCCAATACTTTAAATTCTGAAAGCTTACTTGTGTACTTTTTAATAGGACTGTCACATATTATCATCATTATTATTTTATTATTATTAACCTGGAAAGTTCGGATTTTGATGAGATTTCCTTCCTGAGATGAAACAGCGAGTGTCTGTCTGTCATCAAATGGACCGAAATAAATCAGCTTCCCTGAAGACTCCAGTAATTGACGGTATAAAATGTTTCCTATACAATAAACAGACACGATTAATTAAATATCAATTAACTACAATTAAAATGCAGTTAATTAATTAATTGATTAGGTACCGGTGTTGGCATGCAGAGCGGCAATGACGTTGTTTTCAGCTCCAACTAAAATCCGCTTTGGTTGATTTGGGTCGTTAAATGTGAATCGGATTGGACCAATTAACTTTTGATGCCTGCAAATAATCAATTAGTTCATGTGAATTAGTTTTATTCAATAATTAAACAAAAATAATAATCTTTCGAATAATTTCAGCTTCTTCGCACAATTTTCTTAAAAAACGCTGTTTTCTTTCAACAAAAGAATTATGTTATAACAATTTCACACTTTTAAATGATCAATTAACTAAAAATCAATTAATTAATCGCAATTAAAATCAAAACTTAATATTTTATCAAAAAACATGTTTTTTCTTGTAATTCCAGTTTTTTTTTGCACAATTTTCATTTATAAAATGCGGTTTTTCTTTGACTAACGAATCATTTCATAACAATTACACACTTTTCAATTATCAATTAACTGAAAATCAATTAATTAATCGCAATTAAAATGAAAACTTACCAATCGAATTTGCCGACTTGATCTTCATGGAGGCCGGAGGTTGCTTGGATTAAAAACAGTAGAGAAATGACCCCCAATGGCCATCCCACATTCTTCTCCAACATTTTCGAAACAATTAGTAAAAAACGATTAAAATTAATTAACTTCTTTACCCATTAACTATTTTAAATTAACAATTTCCGGGAGAAAAAAAGTCCAGAAATTAATTCCACGATGATTGAATTTTTTTGAGTGATTCAAATTTCCTTCGTAAATATCATTGCGCAGCTTTTAGTCTTTGCTCAGTGCTGGTCCAGCACTGCTGGATATCGATGAAATTATAACAGACGTTAGCTTGGGATTTTATAATGGGATTAAATGGGATTTTAATATTATTTTCAGCAGGGATTTATTGGGATTTAAATGTTATTTCCAGCTTTGATTTAATGGGATTTAAATTCTATTTGAGCTGCGAATTATTGCGATTTAAATGTTATGTTCAGCTGGGATTTATTGGGATTTAAATTTTATAAGCAGCTGGGATTGTTTTAGTGGGATCTAATGGGATTTAATGAGAAAACGGTTTTAATGTTAAACCATAAGAATGAGTTCTACATGGGTTTCAAAAATACTTCTAGATGGGGTTTAGTGGAATTTATTGGGATTTAAATTGGATTTCCTGTTGGGATTTATTGGAATTTAAATTGCATTTCCAGCTGGGATTTATTGGGATTTATTGGGATTTAGTGGGATTTAAATTGTATTTCAAGTTGTGATTTCTTGGGATTTAGTGGGATTTAAATGTTATGTCCAGCTGGGATTTATTGGTTTTAAATGTTATGTCCATCTGTGATTGTTTTGGTGGGATCTAATGGGATTTAATGAGAATAAACAGTTTTAATGTTAAACCATAATGATTTCTACATGCGATTTTATGTATGGGTTTCAAATAAATTACTTCTAGATGGGATTTTGTGATTTTGTGGGATTTAATATTAAACCATAAGAAATTACTCTACTTCGTCCGAAATGACGATTTTCAAACATTGATATCAAAATAGTTTTGTGTATCTGACATCTAAACTATTTTCCATGTTGACAATATATTTTTAATATAATCCCGTTCCCAATTTGCTTGGACATTGTAAGTTGTACATAAATCTGAAATGAATAAAAAAAAAAGATCATGGATTTAATTCGATGTGATTTTGGTCGATATATCGATAAAATTAACCCCTTTTAGCCCCTATAACATACTGCATGGAATGAACTAGTGTGATCGTATGTATAGCATAGAAATCTTTATGATTTGGTGTGATTGATCAATAAATATATTAAAACTTGTTAAGTAGACGCTTGCCACTTCTACACATTTAGGTTTTAAAAATAGTAAAAACACATTTTATAGCGTTATTTATTCGGTATTTTAACATTTTATAGCGTTATTTATTCGGTATTTTAACATTTTAAAAATCCAACAAGTAACAAGACTGATTAGATGGATTTAAATTGTTCTAATAAAAGGGAATCGTACCCTACACACGGAGTCATTCAGTAAGTTTTTTTTAAAAATAATTTATTGTTGGAAGTCATATTATTTTATATTGTTTTTAAAACCCAGGTGACATTTCAAATCAAATCATTACAGAAATTAAAAACATTTATATGAAATTTTATTGCCTGTTTTTGTAAAAATCCTTGAAATCTATTAGACTAATTTTCACATCACTCTCTTTAAACTAGTTGCAAATTTATTTACGTACTCCTTGAACTTGTAGTATTATATAGAAATTTTAGTTTGAAAATATATGTAGATATAATAAATCTATATTTTAATATTAAAGTTTTTTATTATTAATATTAGGGGAAAGTGTGAAGTATTCTCACTCCATCGTCGACCTCCACCTTCTACAATGAATGGGACCACCCAGAGTTTTCGGTTCAAAAGTAACGCTGATCATGGAATCACGACAGCATATACTCATCCTCTTCGTTTTTATAGGTGAGTAAACTGACACATAAAAAAACAAATATGTGACTGTGCATATGAAAACCAGGCAGTTGCAAAAAATTTCAATTTTTGTATTTTTGTACAATCAGGTGTATTTGCTCAAGACGCAAGTTTCTACCAATTTTCAAAGCCGTGGTTTATAAACTAAGCGCACAATTAATTAATAAAATTCCGGCGCGGGCGACGCCAAATCAAAAAATAGCCTACTATTTACACTTGAGGCCCTTTACATTTTGTTTTCGCTGGATTCTGCTAGCCATTTGGTTTTTTGACTCTCCTCAACAATTTTACTTTATTGCAACTGCCTGGTTTTCATATGCACAGTCACATATACAAAATCCAATCATAATCAGATTTTAAAAAATACAATTAAAACAAAACTAGTTGTAGATGTTTGTGAATTTTTTGTTATAGTTAAACAATAAAACCCATTACTCTCCATCCACTGAGCTCAAAGTCCTGGCGGTTTGTTGCCAGATTGTATTCTCACAATGCCCCATTTCAACGCCCAACCGGCGGCGTCGGCGGCAAAATCTGGCAACAAAGCCGCCGGGACTTTGAGCTCAGTGGATGGAGAGTAAATCCAACTATTACAAAATGCCACCTGAAAGGAATTTAATTCAGCCCATTTTAATTAAAAAATAAATCAGTATAAAATGCAGGGTTTGAAATCCGATACGAAACTCTGGCCTAAAATAAAATTCTTGTAAATTGAAACTTCTAGTTTAAATAGTAAAGATTTCAGTCCTCGATTATTATTAAATGTATGTATGTACTAGAATTTGATGTAGTGGAGCATATTAACAAAATGTACATAGATAAAATTGCATCAAATTGATCAAACAATACTAATAATATTTTGTAGGAACGGGGATGACACAAGAAGACAAAGACTTTTAGATGATTTGGATAGTGATGAAATTGACCACAAAGAGTCAACTTCATTCCGAAATTTAAACAACAGTCCTCAAATGTTCGGATGTATTACAAAAATCGGAGAGGATTCTTTTAAACAATACGGGTGTAACAGAGCGACACACCCATTCTACAGGACCAGTGGCTCTCAATACGGCTTCCTTCCTCCTATGAATGGAATGCCCGCTAGACCCCAAAAGGACCCTAAGGGGCGAAAAGTTACTTTTCTCGACAGTGTCTCCACTTCCATTCCTTCGAATAGAAATCGATCTCTTAATATCAAATGAACAATCGGCGGAATTGAATTCATGTCCGAATTGTTCTAATTTACTTTATATATAGTGGCTTTATTGTCATAAGTTTGCAAATAGGGAGTACCCAAGCTGATTTCCATACAGAGACTTAAACACATCACACATTCATCGCGGACTATACTAAATAAATAAAATAAGGGCCTTTAAGGGTTTGGGTTGGAATCTCGTTTTTATAGTAGGATTTAATGGGTTTCAAAACTTTTTTATAATAAAAATTATAATAACGTATGACAGAAGGATCAAATATAAACCGCTAAGAACCTATTTGGAATATTTTTTGAAGTGTTGTGTATAAGGAATTTTCCAAGTAATAAATTTTGATCGATTTTGTAACGATTTATTCAAAGGAGGCTTGCATATCAAGTTAATTCTTTCAAATTCAGCGCCACTTTACTTTTATAATTTATAACGAAAAAGGTTTATAATAGTTATTGGGAAGGTACATATAGTTAATCAATCAGTTATAATAATTTCCAAATATAATTAATAGCAGATATAAAATCCAGTCCGTTAGATGTAGATTCTGTTCAAGTTTGTTTTCTTACTTGATGTTAGACTAAACGTTAAAACAATAAAAATTTGAGTATAAAACTAATACATATCTGTAGCTAAAGATTTCATACCATTTTATCCCAGGTGAAGTCGGTTTTGCTTGCATATCTGGAAACATTTATATTTTAATAACAAAATCGAAATTCTCTTAAAAATTTCATAAACAAAGTCAGTATGATACATCGAACTTGAAAATCATACCTTAGTCTGAGTTTGTCTGGATGTTGGGATTTTCTGGACATTCAATTTTAAATGCTGCAAGATCATTTGAGAGGCATATCACTTTTTGATTATTTTGCAGCTCAGACAAACAGAAATTAGTTTCGAACAATATTTTCTGGGTATCTGGATGTTTGTCACCAAAATATTTATTTTGCCAATCACTGCATTCTTGATATAACGAGTAAGCATTGACATAATGCAAATTTTGGAACCAGAATCTCGCAAATTTATATTTACTTTGCATATAGGATTTATGTTGGTCACCAAGCACACTATTTTTTAACTCTAGCATTTGTCGGAACAGATCAACACATTTTAGCTTGTTGTCACCAGCACATAGCTCCGTCGACAGGGCTTCAGTAAGATAATATGCAGTGAATTGCTGGGTTATATTTATCTTTTTGTAAGAATTAATATAAAGTCAAGGATATGATTCCCAAAGAACGGAGATACAAAGGTGTTTAGGATTTAAGTATAAACGACGTGCAATTTCTGATAGTACATCATGTTATTCTGTCAGCTAAACAAATATTTAGCACAAAAAATTCTGCAAAGTTCAAGAGACTCCACTTATTAAATGTCAAAAATTTAACTGATTAACTAAATAAATACCAATAGAAATCAATCAATCATTTTTCAATTACATAGATTCAGATTTAGTGTAAAATCATAAAACTTCATGAACAAATTATATTCTGTGTAAGGAGTTTACTGATTTTTATCAGTTATCAGTAGTTATCATCCATGCATAATCATTCATGAAACTTCATAACCTAAATTTGCATCAAGATCCACAACAACATTATAACAGATTCGGATTCATCATTAGCGCCTCGCCTCCGGTGTCGACGAATTCTTCGACAAATAATATTGACATTCTATCGACAACAATTCCTCTACCACAACTTCAACAAACTTGTCGAATTCTGGAGATGTTAAGATGGAAATTGGTGAGATTCCAGCAGAATATTCTTCACCAAATTTCTACCCTGAGCCTTATCATCATAATCCTCATCCTCAACATCAGCAAATCTATTTGGAGGAATAGTGTCCCCCAGGGTCATCCTCACTTCATCCTCCAGCTTATTATCAACCGCATGCAACTGAGCCTGAAAATTTGAACATTGACACTACGGGTCATGTCAGCAATTTCATTTATAAAAATGTATCACAGTTTGACTTTAGCTATTTTTATAAAAATATTATTTATAATAATAGAGATGCATTTAATAGTAATTAAAAAATGGAAATATATATATATAACCCTGAGCATTTGTTTTTAGTTAAAAAATATAAATATAAAGTCAATTATATATAATTAAATGAGCTTTAATATATTGTTCATGAGCTAGAGAATTTATATATATAAATAAAAGCATATTAATTTTTTTGATTTAAAAATAAGTCACTCAAAGTTACCTTTGATCTGTATTTTTTGTAGAACTTTTGTTATTTAGATTTTTTTAATTACTTAAATTTAATACTCCATTCCTAAATTGAAACCGATACTCGAAGATGCTTTTTTATTTTAAATTATTTAAAAAAAAGAAAGCTGGTTTTTATTATTATAAATATAATTATTTTAAGGAATTAAAGCAATGATTATATATTTATTTGATCTTCAAATGCAATTTATACGTGTTTTTTGTAATATTTTTGTTTTTTGTATTAAAATAGTTGTAATAATTTATACTAATTTTTTTAGTTGAAAACTAAATAAATAAGAGGCTTATTTAAGTATTAACTACTTAATTAATTAATTAATTGTAAAGGTGGCTTTTGTTGTATTTTAAAAACATTTTAAAACCAAAAGTTGTGTAAAAGATTATTAAGAATTTGATTGATATTATTATTTGTGCTTAATTATTTTTTAATTGTAATTATAGATCAATAATTATAATAATTATAATGATGAAAAGTTAAAGAAGACATTTTAGAATTTAGTTTAAAAAATAATTTAATTAAATGTTAAAATTCTATTACCTGGTGTGATAAAAGCTTCATAATAAATATGAAGGAAGCCCGACTGCATCAAGAAATGCAGTCGGGCACTTTCCTAGTTTATAGCTCCATTAAGCTATAAACTTTAGGCCCGTTCATATAAACGAATGCTCAAATAAAAATGTAAAAATATTTTTTTTTAAAAAACGGAAATCGTTAAAAATCCAAAGAAAATACAACATAATATATGAAATTATTCTAGTCCACGTAATCAATTTTGTTTCATTAAATAAATTTTTATTATTTAGTAACTTTGTTTAATTTAGTATGAACAGCTCTTTAACAAAACAAAAAACTTTGCAAATTTATTGCCAACGATCGACGGGCAGGATTTTTAAAAGACGCGTGTAATTTATAGATTTTTGTTCGCTCTTTCGTATGATAATATTTTTGGAATCCGACGGTCAAACCCCTCATCCCCTGGGGGGAAAAACTCCGAAAAATAGAGTTTATAGCTTAATGGAGCTATAAACTAGGAAAGTGCCCGACTAAAATGAAAATATAAATGCACGACAGCTCCGATATAAAAAACAAATAAATATATGAATTTGATGAAAAAGATTATATCTTCAATTTATTTAATTATTTTAATTATTTCACTTTTATGAGATCTACAAATGAAGTAATATGCATATTAGGATTAATCGATGAAAAAATAAAAAAAAATTTAATATTAAATTATATTCGCAATTAATTGGATTCTCAATTCACAATATTAAATTTATTCAGTTTATACTTTTTTAATTAGTTTATTTTAAACTTTATTTTTTAAAGGACTCATTTGTTTTAAACCTGCTTGTTTAAATACAAGATTTACTCATTTTTGATGACGATCCCTGACTTTGCTTATTATAAAATCATACTATGAAACTAATTTTGCGAACTTTTTATTCAAGTAAATTTATTAAAGTCAATAAAGCAAGTATCTGGATTTATGAGTATGATTCATGAGTAAATATAATTAGACATTAGAAACAATAATTTCTAGAGAATTAAAAAAAAACTATAAAGTCACAGATTATATTTTTATGACTTCACTTTTAAATCATTTAAATCTTATCACTATCAAATGGGTGAATAAGAAATGCAAAAACACTTAATTGGCTAAACTAGTCCAGTTAAATGTAAATCCAGAATATTCGGTACCAAAACTAGATATGAATATTGATATGAATGTTTCTGCTCCCTGGCCTCCCGAGAAGGCATTTTCAATAGGACCCAATTGATCACAATATCTACAAGAAAAAAGTAAATATTTAAAATAGTTTCTCCTAGAAAAGTAGAAATTGAAATAAATGAATACCATTAATGATTTCTCACCTGTTTCTGGTTGTAGAAGGACCGTCTACTTTGTAATATCCATAATGATTTCTATTGCCTGCAAAATGTGCTAAATTGTCAAATCTGCAGTTTTGATGGTTCCGTGTGTCCACTTTTATTGTCTGGATTCTTAAAGCGGAAGTTGGAATTGTCGGATTGATGACAAAAGTAGAAATTTCCTGAGGTGAATATTTTGTATCTCCACGGATCTTAGGGAAGTCCACACTGCCCGCCGACTCTGTGAAGTGATAGTGAGAATACAAAAAACCACGGGCATTGTCATCTCCGATCCCTTCGTACTTCAGAGTGAAACTCAATGGACCAACAGAATCCGCCACTAATGTCACGAACATTACATAACCCTTCAAAGTGAATTCCGTGTGATGTCCTGAACGTCTGAAATATTCAGAAATAAACAAGTTCACTTTGCGATTTACAGAGGTGGGCAAGATACTATCTGAAGATACAAAATACAAGATACTATCTTGTATCTGTATCTTGAAAAATTGAGAAATGAGTATCTGTATCTTCAAGAATATGAAAAAACGGTATCTAAGATACCATTTTTGTATCTTAGATAGTATTTTGTATCTTGGCGGTAAAAGAGAGATAGTATCTTGTATCAGTATCTTGCATCTTGGCTTGCTGAGAAAATGTATCTTGTATCTGTATCTTGTTTCTTTGCTAAACCAGGAAAAGTATCTTGTATCTTGGATTTCAAGTATCTTGCCCACCTCTGGTGATTTATAAATACAGAAAGTAGTAAAATGGGTCCTTCTAAATACAAGAAAAAATACAAAACAAAAGTTTCAAACAAATTTTAGAGATCTGAAGTTAAATAAATCATTTTTTGTAACATAGTGGTTTTGGGCATTATTCTTGCAGAGATTTTTGAAGTAAATTGTAACTTTTTTTGGGTATCCCGTGAATGTGATTGTGAATATTTTTGAAACATTATCTACCTCATTTCACCCTTTACAGTAATTAAATATAAAAGTGGCATTTTAATTACACTGTTTTAGTATTCGTAATTAGGTCAAGAGGCCAACTTCCCCATAGCCCATTGAAATGGAGTTCACTGGCTCCTAATTGATCAGCCATGAGTTGGAACTTCACTTCTTTTTTTTTATTTGCTCGAATCGTCCAAATGCATCTTACTTTTGACTCTTGGGTTCCAATCAGATTTGGAAATTGTTCATACCGAATTTTGCCACTTAGGCCGTCAAGAATTCCACCGCAGCCACCGTCTGATGCAAAAACATATATATTTCATTTCAAACCTTAATTACTAACTATAATTATGTTAACTTTTCAAGATTTACCTTGATTATTTTTAAGCTTTGTAGTTTCATTAAAACTTACCACCCTTCCTGGCTTCTGATTAGGTATCTACCAATGCAGCAAAAATAGAAAATAAGTTAAACATACGCATTTCAGTAAAAAGTATTTAAAACGTTCAAAAATTAAAAACAAACATTTCTTAAATATTGAAAATATTGGAGGTCGAGGTTCAAAATACTTTAATTCAATTGCAAAAGAAAAGTAACTTTCAATTCAATTTCAAATCCGTAATACGGTTACAGTAATATAATACATGAATTAAATGTTTTTGGCTTCCAATGTATTTGAAAACTTAAAAATTTTGTCTCGAAACCTAAGATACATAAATAAGCAACATTTCTCTTTTTTTCTGCAAAATGTAGTTGGTAGCTATCCTATATTCTACAATTTCAAGCAATGAAGTTAACTCTTGCATATATTAATTTTAAAATGCCAAATCTCGAGTGACTTAAATTCTGTTAGATAATGATTCATACTCTTTGATAGATTTTATAAAAGTATTTTAAATATATTTGTAGATTAATATGATTTCTACCTTCTTTTTTGATCTACATAAAACAGATTCTTTTAAAATAACTTACCACCTCCAAAGTATTTTGTACAATCTCTGTGATCGGCTTCGTTATATTGAGTTTAGGAGTTTCAATCTGTTCAAAAAAATATTTGATTTTATTAAACCACATTTGTTGCAGAATTTTGTTAAAAAGAGATTCATGGATCACAAATATTCTGTTTATAGAAAAAAGTAATGAAAGTACCGTTTGATTTTGTTCTGGTCTTGTCATGTTTTGGATTGTTTGCTTCATTTCATCAAGTTCTACTTTCGTCTAATAAAATAATATTTTAACTATAATTAGTTAGTTATCTTAATTAAGTTTCACATTCACACTCATTAACGACAATTAAACGATCATAGAGAGCCGACGTTTTAAAACTAATTTTAAATACATATTTAAAGTCACCAATATCAACGATATTGTTATTGATGTTTTTCAAAATTCATTAACGATTAAAAGTACTACGTTGGTTATATCTATACGAACCTGGTTATTTATTTCGGTGATATTTTGCTGTAATGTACAAATTTCCAACTCAAAATCTTGTATTTTCTGTTTTGCTTTTGTCACCTGAATCAGAAAAATACAATTACTTTTTTTTAACTATTGAAATTGTAAACCAATTTATTTCATTCTCTAGACAAACGTGGCTGGAAGAAATGTTTAATACTGTCTCCATTTCATTCAGCCTCTGCTTCAATCAAGCTTTTCTAATTGCAGACTTTTAACTTATTAGATTTTAAACTAAGTATTTAATTATTTGAGATATCAACGTGGATTGAAATTATTTCAAATCACTTCTTCTTGAAGTTCGGCAATATTTCCAGCCAATTTCAAATTCAATTCTTGTAGTTTTTGTGCTTCGGTATCCACCTTAATTCAAATAAGATATTTAACCTTTTCAGTTCTTTAAATTACAAAACCAATTTCTATCATTGTATTACGAACCTTTTGTTCAAGTTCGGTGGTTTTTCTCTGCAACGCTGACTCCGATTCCATAATCTTTTGTTTCAAGGCTGTCACCTACATTACAAAACATACTTTAGAGCCGGTGATTTTATTTTTTCTTAATTGAATATCCATTTAATATTTAATAATAAATAAAAATACATTTGTAATAATCGATTTTTCCTGGATTTTATGATAATCATAGAGCTGTTTCAGCTGAGCTTTTATCTCATCAAATGCCGTAAGTACATCTGTAGAAATCTCTCGTTTTACAATTCCATGAGTTTTCATCAATTGAGGATCCACAAAAGTCCTTCCGGATTTTTGAACTTCCTCTGCCTGAAATTCATTAAAATATTATCATTTAAAACTGCTTATTTAACGTCTCTTTCAAGATTCAGACGGCTTGAGTAGTCTTCATCTTTAAAATACCAAAAAATCAAACTTCAAAATGATATAAAAATAAATAAGTTAAACTGCAATGCAGTGCTCAGAAATGCTAATTCTTTGAAGGCTATATATTTTGTCCAAAACCTCATTTTAAATTGGTA
>JAQGBQ010001430.1:0-11777 GCA_034698485.1 Vertagopus arboreus
GTACAGTTAATAGCATATGATTATTCTCGATGAACTGTTTCGAAGTGCCCCATGTATAGCAAAAAGTCCAAAGAGTCTAAAAAGTCAAAAAACCCCAAAAACCCACTGAATCGGCGTTTTTGGTGAAAAACCGCGGGGTTTTTCGTTCCCTGACTGAATTTAAATATTTATCACTTCTGTTTCAACCCGAATGTCAATGTCACTTTCGTTCTTAAAGATGAAAATGAATGCTGGAGTAGGATCATGGTTAAGTAATTTTATTTTTGTTATAATAACTTTATAATAGTGATCTTTGTTATTCATCTGATAATACATTTTTATACTGGATCTGTCGAAAGGCAGGGAATATTTTCCGGTTTCAGTTCTAGTAAATTCAGTAGACGATGAACCTCAAGAAGTTCTTTTTGTTCAGACATACATCACAACAAATATATTCTCTAAAGATATTTTGGGCAAGATCTGGGCCTTTCCTCTACATGTTGTCAATGCGAGAATGATTGCAACTGAAAATAAATTACTATTGACTAATTTATTAAAAAAAATAACCAACAAAATATTAATTACAGGATAAGCTAAACTGTCCATGCTTCAACTCACTTTGGCCTACTACGATCCGAAAGAGAGAAAGAATATTGGCGATAAAAAATTGGATACGATTTCAAGAAGCTGACGGAAGATCAAATAACGTCATCAGGGATTTTTGAATGCACAAAAAGTAATTTCCATCAATTAAATAGATGACTAATAATAGATCTAATTCAATTTAAGTTATCTTTTTCTGTTATCTTTTTAAGCTGCAAATTCAAACGGGCCTGCTGGAACAAAGTTGTTCAAAATGGCTCAAAATAGAGATTTCAAATAGTGAAAGTATCAAAAGGCTGGGACGTTCGAATATTAACTGATATCCCTATATATCGACTTACACTGGGATGATCCAGCGCAGTATGTTTTTAAGTATTCAATAATATAATTATTTTTAATTCTTATTATACATCATTCTGCAATTGAATTACAGAACTCAGCAAGACGAGTGGAATTACCTAGTGAATCTGAGCGTGACCCGAAATTTTCCCCAAACGAACGAAAAAAGGTCAATTAAAAGAAGAAGCAGGCAGCTTAGAAGTAAAACCTCTAAAGAAGTGGTCAAAGGTTAAAAAAGCATACTCACAACATGCACATTTATGAACACTTTAAAAAAGTCAAAGTCTTTTCGCAAAATTGATAGTAAGGGTTTAAACAATAAATTATCAAAATACACACCTAAAACCTTCACAGCTGAATCCTTTCTCGAGTCTCAAACTAAACAAAGTTACGTCCTTGATGCAAAAGAGTTTCGAAACATTGGGAAATATTTTAATCATTCCTGCAATCCAAATATGTTTCCACAGTATATTTTACTGACACTCATGATTTGAGATTCCCGTGCGTAAGCTTATTTGCATTAAAAAACGTTAGATTAGGGGACGAGTTAACCTGGAATTATAATTCTGAGACTCATTCTTCAACGGTTGAAAAATGTTTATGCGATTCGGATAATTGTAGTCGTAAACTTTACTAATTACAGATAGTTTAGGTATTTTCATGAATTATATTCTTTATTGGATGTTAATTCAAAACTAAACATTCTTATACGGATGATAATCAACTAGAAATAAAATATTTTGTACATAACTGTAGTGTGATTTGTTTACAATTGGTCATCGATTAATCTTATGAAAACTAACCAGATTTCCTGTATTTACTAAGGAAATAATTTATCAACTTTTAGTTATTCTCTCTATCATGACAAACCAGGGCGATTACAATATTAACCGAAATGACATCTGGAGATCGATAAACATTATTAAATTTCAGAACGTTTTACTTCCAAAATCAATAAACTAACTAAATAATGAACTGATTTGTTTCGGTTCTAAATAAAAATAAAAATAAGCAATTTCTTGGTGTATTAAATATTTAATTAATAAATATTGATGATATCCATTTTTTCAAAATCATGCCGTTTTTTGAATGGTGGCAATAATATGCGAAAATTAAAAAAATCTGAAATAATTGGAATTATTATTATTTTAAATTTATTTGAAGGAACAACTCTTTTTGATTCCATAATTGCTAAAAATTTTGAAAATTGGATCAAAATTGGATTTTTGGCGAGCGATTAAAAACGACAATTTGCACGATTTGTAAACTTTGCGAATTTTTTTCGCATGGGCTATGTGATTTAGGGCAGCTACTATTTTAACTATGATGTTTTTAAATGTGGTAGAATGAACAGAAACAAATATATTACAAATTTTAAAGGGTTTGGTGGTTCGTCTTTTATTTTCATCGTATCATTAACCTCCTCAATAACTATAGCATTATATAATCATGCTCAAAATATTTAAACTGACAATAAAGGCTTCTAAGAATTTTAAAAGTATAAGTTGGCACTAAAGTAAGTAATCAAAGCAAATGTGAGTTGTGCATGTTTAGAGAATAATAATAATAATTTACATTTTAACAATCTGTGTTTATTTTGATTGCTCAAATAAAGTCGCAAATTTGCTCAATTTCGAGCAGAATTTTTTGAGGAATAAATAATGTATACAAACATATTTATTACACATTTATGTTATCAACTGATGAATAAACTCATGAATTTGGTAATTCAAGTTAGTTACTAAAGTCGAGGAATCTAAAATTACAACACAAAATGCCTAAGAACTCTAGTTCTCCAAAGTCCAAACAGTTATGAAATTTACAGACTCACTACTATACTAAACAATATATTGACACATACCTTATTATCACTAATTAATCTTAAGAAAATATCCACAAATGGAAATAACTAATTATTATTCCAAGCCACAATTTAACAAACCAGAGTAAGCATTTAGCATTAGCATTGCATTAGCACTCTTGTGAGGTTTTACACCTGCTAGTTTGCTTGAAGACTAAACTATAAAAATATAAATAATTTAGTGTACCTCTAAAAACTATCATTCAAATTCGAGGATGTTATCAAAATCTATAATTTTATGTAATCTAGGTAGTACATATAATGTTGAAAAAAATTTGAAAACAGTATTTTTTAGAGGAAAATTATAAATTATGAAACACAAAAATCTGTCTGTTTTGAACGTGACCACTTACAAAAATATTATTTACTACAAACTAAAGGCCTCTTAGACCCAATTGGGCATAAAAACTAAAAGTTAAAAGTAAACAAAATGCTGTCAGTTTTAGTATTTTACCAATCAGAACTTTGAACCATCCAGGGAGAATCTTGTCTAGAAAGAATCAATCGATCATAATCGTTATAATTTATGCTCGTGCTACAACCTAACTTAGTAAAAATCCCACGAAGCTTTACAACTGACGACACATTAATGGAACTCGATGCAATATTAACACACTTTAAATTCCCATGGTTTAAAATGTCTTTGATAACGGATTCATTGACTCCATAAATCCCCGAATCACCTGCATCATTAATTTCTAAAAGTGACAACAAATGATATTTCCTCACACATTTCGAAAGATCTTCAGAAGCAATCAAGAAGCCCAGCATACTTAACATTGCCATCTGTTCTGGTAAGGTGTACAAATTGCAAAGTTCAATCTCAGCTTCTTCACTGTCAGTCAGAGTCAAGTTTAAATACTGAAGATTAACACATTCGGCAAAGACTGAGGCGTCAAATTCTCCCTTCTCGTCTTCACCCCTGACTCCCTCAATTGCTACGGTCATTGTAATTTCTTTAAGGGTTGCAAAATTTTTTGCACATATTTCAGCACAAATTTCGCTGTAAATAACCACCTCACTACACAAATCCAGTTTGACAAGTTTTGATTGCTTTTGACTCAAGTGTCTAAAAGTATCTATTAGAGGATCGAACTGGGAGTTGGAAAATACTTTGAAAGTCTCCAAACCAGAGGAGTGTTGGAGTATAGCTGAATTGTCTAAAGGAGACAATCCGTTATTCAAAACCTCTCCATCTGACCAATTGTTATAAGTAAAATGTTTCAAAGTTTCTCCATGTTGACCGATAAAAGACAGAAGTGTCGATGAGAATCTGTAAATTGACGCTTGGTTTAGGCCTTCTCGCCAATTAACCTCAAGTGACTGCAATTTTGGCACGCTACTACGTGTCATAATTCTTTCATAAATATTACCCTCTACATAATTTCCAGAGTCACAATTAAGCGTTATGTTTAAAGAAAGGAGTTCTGCAAAATTATACCCGATCTCAGGATTCAGTGTCCCCCAAAATATGTACATCTTGTAAGACTGAAGTCCCTAATAATATCGAAATATATTTAAGGTTTGAAGATTCCAGTAAAATATGCAGATTTTCTGCTGAAACATTCGTATTTTGAAATGTAATTTTTGTAAGAAGGTGGGGATATTTTAGGAGAATTCCTTGAGATCTGTTTGGTACTGGGTTCAAGAGATGCGTCACGTTGACTTCTTTCACTCTGAGATTCAAGATGAGGTCAAGATACGGAGATTTTTCATCGAGACGAAGGACCCAATCCTCGTAGAGATTGTCTACTTTTGCTTTGAAATCTTTATCAACAAGTCGTAAGTTGAATGCATCCTTTTGGCTCTGCTTTTTCAGGATTATTTCCCATATCTGTGAAGTAAAAAACGGGTTTAGATATGTTCCATAAATACAATCCTTATTCATATATTCAGGTGCTCTCCGAATTGTAATTTTTTATCATTCATGTCCTGATGATGATGACAGTGGTCATCGAAAGTACTTGACTTGAAGTAAAAACTATTTCAAAAATGTTATGCTCTACCTCCGTAAATACTAATCCTTCTAATAACCAGCGAGGATGGAATTCTTTAATAATCTTATTCATATACATAATTGAAAAGAAGGGTGTGTCCGTCTTTTGTACGCTACTACTCCTTAACCACATATCTGATTTTAAATCTGAATAAAATGTAGTAACATGTTAAAAAAAGCTCGCCGTAAAACGAGAAACATTAAATTATTAAATTCAGCTGGAACCTAATATAAATTATTGAAATTATTTCTCAAACGCATTAAATTTTTACAAGAATTTTTGTTTTAAATTAATCCAAAATTAATAAATGAATAATGACTAAGGTTACACAGTCCGATGTGGACGGAAAGTTAGTTTAAAGGGGGAAACACTTGCATAATACTAGTAATTACATACATGTTTCTGATAGAGTCTTCAAAACTGCTTTCATGATGACCCCTGACATTTAATTTTGCTCGGCTTTACCATGCATCCATTCCTTGTTGTATCTAATCAAGCAATATAAAGAATTACCTCTGGATGAAGTTGCATAAGAGGAGAGGGGGCCGTTTGGTTTTGTAGAGATTGACTGGATGCCATCTGAATAAGATCGTAACTCGAATCCATCCTTTAGAATAAATACATAATATATTTATTAGAATTTGTAATGAACAAACAATTTCACTACTACTAGATATATTAAGTGAAAAGAATTATTTGTGTTCTTGGACACAAAATTAGTAACATGACTAATCATAGTTTACTTTTTATTATCTTTAAAAGTTGCTGACTTAATAAATGATACTTTATATTTTACATAAAAAATAAAATGACTACTAAATTCTTTAAAAAATGATCAGATAGCCTGGAGGAGTATTAGGATATCAAAATAAGTTGTTTAAAGGAGACTATCTGAGATAGTTAAGCACTAATAATATTGTGTTATTCAAATATCAAATCGTATTAAACTTACTTGGTTTAGTTGTTGTCCTGAGATGATTTTTAAATGATCAAGTTTTAGCAGTATATTGATACTTGATACTTTCGTTTTATTGCTGCTTTAATTTAAAATAAAATTGAGAATTTTCCACCTTGTAGATTACTAGACCGTCTGCTCCAAAGAACGATTGCTAACTGAGCAAAAATTCTTGATTTATATAAATGAACTCCATTGAAAATAAACATGCAAGATTAAACGTAGACATTATACGTCCATATGTGAATCACTCGTTAAACAAATAACCTTTTAGTAGAGGAAAATTTTGTTATGATAGTATCCTAATCCAAATCTATTTTAATTCAAAGGGTGAAGTACAGTTCTTAAAATATACCGTGGTGCGACCTTTATCTAATCTCTACTATTTACTTGTGGCCCACGTGAAACGAATATTGTAAATTAAATAGGTTAAGATCGTTAACTCAGAAGTCATGAGTCAGAATTTTGACAACCCTTGGAATCTGTAGATAGAAAATGAAAGGAGGTTTTATAATATAATGTATATATCACTTGATTCATACTTTAATAACGGTTGAGTAAACAATGTCAGGAAAATAAGTGAAAGTAGCCATACAATTTTTAGCTTATTTTGATTTGTTCATTTATTGAAATATTATGCTCATTGCATGACTATTGTTATCCTCCTGTATGAGATCTCCAGAGTCCAGACAAAGGATCTATAAATGTTAAACAATTTACTATGCCTACCGCAATCATACTTGTTTGACATACTGTAAGTAAAATGCTCAACGTTTCGTCATGCTGAACCACGAAGGGCAGATAATCAATTTTAAAACATTTCAAATATTATTGCACTTCAAATATGCAAATTTAACTTTGTTGAATTTTTAATCGACTCTAAGTATTTAAGTGACATTTTTGCCAATAAACATGTTAAACCCTGTTTTCAACAGCGGGGAAGTGGATTTTAATTTGCATAATGTTATCTAATATAAATTTTATTATTTAATGAAAAGTATTCAATTTAATAGAAATACTACACAATTTTCTGATTTAATTTTAGTCATACAGCAACACTTGTAGCAAAACTATATACCACATAACCACAAATTGTCAAAAATTAAATTCTATACAAACTATGATGGCTAATAAACATAGTACAAATTTAACTCTTCTTTTGTATGTTGCATTCTCGGTATTTGTATTAGCAGAAACGATTGTAGATTTGAGTTATTTTAAGGAGTGTGGTGTTAATCTTAAAACATTTTCCAATGACCAGGAATCGATGGACGAAGCAGAAACTATTATTCATTTGAATAGAATTATGAATGGACATTTTTCGATTAAAACGATACTCAACCAAGCAGTCCAAAAGGTCACGAAATCTATAGCAAATGTGCAGTTAATGTTGTCGTACAATTAATCAACGAGCAAGAAAGACTCGAGACTTTTATTACAGTTAACAACTACAAACATTTGGTTAATCATCGGTCCACTTTTATCGTTGTTGTTAAAGCCGTACCACAGAACTATGATGAATTATTCTTAAGGATTCCTTCACGACTTTTTTGGGTAACAAGACCAAACAATGGGACGTCACGTGAATTGTGGACTTTCTTTTGTCCTTATTGTGTTGACTGGAAATATCAAATTCAGACAGATGTTGATTTACGATTGATAGAGACAACAGGCCTTGGTCGTTTATGGCAAAAAATCAAACTTTCGATTAAAGACCCACAATACAGTAAATCAGATTTACTTTGTCCGTTAAGCCCATGGAATCAATTCAACTTCAATTACGTTTTAAAATGCGCTGATTTGCTGGCGATGGAATCCATTTCTACAGCAGTCAATATAACAGTAGAATACACACCAACCGTAAGTTATGAAGGATATGGATTCATAGACCCATACACTTGGTGTATTAACTGTAATTATGACTTGGAAGATCAAAACGCACTTGCGTCTGAAGGTGAATTGAGTTTTAGAATTATTTACTGTGACCCAACCCAGCGATCTCAAACAGTAAGTTTTAATATTTGGGCGTCACTTTTTGAATCATCAGTTTGGCTGCTGTTGTTAATTACTATAATTCTACTTTCTCTTTTAGTTTTATTTCAACAGGGTTTTTCTATGAATCAGATTACTACAATTGTTTTCAACGTTATTGCATTTCTATTGAGACAATACTGCTTAAAAACACCTATTTTCCCTCTCAGTTTAGCATCTTTGGCAGTTTTTCTAACTGTTAAATAATTCCCCCCTTTAAATGTCAAAAAGGTACAAAAAGTTAATGTTTTAATCCTAATGTAAAAATATCGAGTCCAATTGTTTTCTCTCAATTTGTCAGTTAAATTTTTGTTGGCCGGCAAAGTAACAATGGATATTTCTTAACAAAATATGATTAATTTTTATGAAATTGACCTTTCAATTAACAAGCCACCTCCCCCCTTGAAACAACTTAGTGTTTTACAGTAATAATAATTATGTATAGTAAATTTATATATGTTTAGCATTTCGTGGAATAGCTAAGAACGTATATGTGCTTGCCTAAAAGATAATTTAAAAAAAAGTGTTAAAACAGGTAAATAGACGTAATTTATTGATCTGCTAAGCGTTAATATATCTGAATTTCTATTCATCTTCTATACGTTAATGTAAGTTATATTCAGCCGTGTCAAGAGCTGCTGGCCATAATTAAATATGACACATTCCAGGTAAAACCTTAGCTTAAGGAATCAGAGTGACGATTGGATGAACATTATTTTAATATACATTCACGCTTTTAGTTTATACTTAAATCATCATCAGAAAACATCATTACAACAAAATAAAAGTTTGAAAAAGTACATCATGTAAATTCAAATTGTTAGTAAATCATACAATTGTCAAGGAATTTGGATAACCGGTAAAACCAAGATTACGAATGTCGTGTTCATCTGTTGGCAATCATCTTGATTAAGTGGATTTTAACATTTTCGAATGTTTAATCTTTCCTTGATCTTTCTTTGGAAATGCCTCATTTCCTATTTTAGTTGCCCAATATTTGTTCATATCAAATTAAAAAATTGAATGTTTCAATACAATTTCAAAGTTACTTCGGGCGAACATAAATAATTAATGTATACACGATTCAATTCAGGACAATACGAGTCATAATTTATGATAGCGATCTAAAGCTTGTAACTTTAAAAATAACGCAAATTTAAATTTAATGCGCAATGGATTTGCACAGCCAAAGGTAACGTTCTATGTATTTGTTTCGATAAATCTGAAATATTATTTCTTAAAGTCAACCCGTCATAATAAGTTTACCTCTTTCTAGTTATTAATAACACATTTCCTGTGATGAAATCCAAATCAAGTGATTCGTTGATAAAATCCGATAATACACACGACCAAACTGCCGACCAAACTTTAACTTCATTTGGCTTCTGTCAATTCACTGTAGTCTAATAACAATTTTAATTCAGAATCTCGTAGTTTGAAATGTTTCATAATCATTGGGCAGCGTTTTTGAGACAGTTAAATCTTAGTTATCGTTGCTACCGCCTTCCCGTAAAATGGAATGCAAAACACGGATCATTGCAAGTTGTTGAGGACCAAAAATACTGGAAAATTTACAGTCGTGGATCTATAATAGCCGACATGTACTTAGGAATATCTCTTCTGGGAATCCGTCACCTGAATATGGAAATTGGGATGGAGAAACTATTACTTTCCTTGTTCTGTATATTCACCTTTGCTTGCATGGTTGCAATACAGACAAATTATTTCAATTTGCGGAAATGCAAGGACACCGTTTCACTTTTTAATGCCTTTATTCAACAAGAGCAAAAAAACTTGAGTAAGTTTTAATTTTAATGTATTAGTAAGCATTATATAACTAAATTTGTCTTATTTCGGGTAAAAAGAGCCCTCTTGGTAACGTGAGCTTTCAAAACTCAATTAAAAAACTCATTGATTAAGTCTTATTAAACTAAATGACTAAAACGTGATTTTTTAAACCAAATTTTTAGTTCACTGTAATCAAGTTTCAAATTAATGATTTTTGTTGATCTTTTGAATGACCGCAACATTAATAATTTGTTTCCAAACATTAAAGTAATCACAAGGTTCTTTTACTTGAAATAGCACATTCGTTTGTTTAGCGTGTAAAGTATCAAATCTATATTATGGAGTTAAACTACCTTTATTTAAAATTCAGGCACACTTGGGAAGCCAAATAGGGCTGTAGACGCATTCCTCTTTCTTGGAACGGTTACGATTTACCTATTTCCATTGATGTTTGGCGGGATATTGCTCATATTTCCATGTTTGCCACCGTATCCAGGATCATTGATTCTAAATTGTGAGGCCTCACTAAATATCACAAGCTGGATCGTAAGGATTTCATTGTCTGTTCTTGCATTTGTCGTGGCATTGAACCTAATAGCAACTGCGGGCTTTGGAAGTGTATTTGGCATTCTTCTGAAATTGCTGTCATTTAAAGCGCAGCTAACAAAGATGGCGGCTTTGATCCAATACTGCAAGATCAGCAAAATTGAAGGAATGATCATGCAATATAAACAACTTTTGCTGATATGTTTGCATCTTAATGACTGTTACAAGTGGAACGTTTTTTCTCTTGTACTATCAGTTTCACAATTCATGCTCATCGTTCTCGTTTCCAGTCTCATCAAGCTCTTTGGAAACATTCCGTATGCTGGCTTTGTGATAATGGCGATTTTTTCTTTAGATGCAATTGTTTTCACAGGTATGATGTATTGGATGGCGGGAGTTATCAACTTTCAATCATCTCAATTCCTGAGCTCGTGTAAAATCTTGTCGTGTGGTAAAAAAAGCTATAATAGAAGGGTTTTTATGGCTTGTCCGACAATGAAAATCAAATTTGGTACAAACAATTTTATTGAACGACAGACAGTACTTGTCGTCATGCAATTTTGTGTCTCACAATTAGCATCGATTTTAATAATTAAATAAGTAATATATTTAGTTGCAGCAGTAGTATTAGTGAAGCAAATTACACTTTCTAATTACAAACTTTGTGTTTCATTAATTTATAGTGATCAGTTACACCAGTAGCTGTTTATAAAAATTAAAAGCGGTAAACAAATATAAGTAAGTAAACTAGTGTAGCAATGTAGCTTTGTATTTTAGTTGTAAAATTTGCATGTTTGTATAAGTTAAAAGTTGTAATATAACTTACTCATTGATATGTTAATTTAAAGCTTTAATCTTTATAAACCATAAAGTAATACAACATTTCAATATTATGGGATAATCCTTAAATGTATTTGTGAATGTAAAAACAATTGGTATTTTATAGATTCGTCTGCAGAATATTTTTTAAAAATTAGCCCGAATGTTTTTTTTGGCGAAACGTAGGGAAGCCCAGGTTAATGAGGATCATCTACAAACGTTGCAGGGTGAAGAATTATTGCTGATGGCTGCAAGTAATAATTAGATGGCTGCATGTTATTTAGTAGCATAGCATCTTATTCATTACATTATATAATAAATTTGATTCCAATAACCAATTAATTACCGTTTCTGAACTATTGTATTTACATGATACCATGAATTTTATTAATCAATTACGGCTTTACTATTTTACTTATATGTGTAATAACTTTTTCTCCATTTCTTTGCCTTTGTTTTTATCTGTACAAACCTTTTAATCAATTAATTGGTTTTAAAAAACTGTATTTACATGATAGTTTTAAGTTCATTAATCAACTACTGCTTCTATATTAATTTCATTTACGAATAATCTCAGTTGACTTCAGCAAAAACCAACAAGGATGTCAAAGAAGACTGATTTGACCGTTGGTGATCTGGTTTATAGTTAAACTATCATCAGCAGATAAAATTACAACAAAATAAAAGTTTGTATGAGTACATCATGTAAATTCAAAGTGTTAGTAAATTATGCAATGTTGATTAAATGGATTCGGAGGAGTACATTTGATAAAATACATTTTAATCAATGTGGTTGACTTAGAGATAACAGACGATTAAGTATCTAAGGTGGACCCGTCACAGCCTGAATTTTTGCCAA
>JAQGBQ010001431.1:0-11775 GCA_034698485.1 Vertagopus arboreus
GGTTTACGGAAACAAAAGTTACAGAGACTTAAACATTTACTCTGTTGCCTGGCGGTCATATATGGCAGGCGGGTGTACCTTCTTGGGGTCTGTATGTAACATTATTAGGGCTCAATAAAAAAAAACTTCAACCCGTCGGACAAACAGGCATCTAACAAAAGTGCTTTTAGCTTATGGTAAAATTGATGCAAATTGTTTGATTCTGTTTTCTGTGTGCAATACCATTATTATCTGATAAGGTTTTATCAAACATTTTTTTATTTGTGTTTGTGTATCTGAATGGGTGCTGGATGATTTATCTTGTTACACTATTTGATTTTCATCCTCAACTAAAATAAGTGTGACGTTAACAAGTCCGAAGTTTGAGTTATATTTATTATAGGCATCATATAATGTCTATACCGTGTAATCTCAGTTTTGCAAAAATAAATTGATCGTTGGTACGACGGACTTCTGGTTGGTCTGCCAGCATTTTTGCAAGCTGCTTTATTTGCTTGTTGATTTATCCGATTCATTTTGCCAAAGCTTCAGAAGACAATAGAAGAATGCAGCTTTTTATTACCGATCTTTAGCATTATCATAATTTAATGAAAGGACTTTTGTGAAAGCGCCAACGGCGTCATAATAAACAACTTTATTTTACCATAATCAATTTAATGATTTGATTTTCCGCATTGAGGTGTACATAGATCCAGAATATGGCAGTCATTAATGTAATTTATAAGACTAAAAAAAACCTTTTATGTAATATTCATAAAGTAGTAGTGAACTTATACATATATAATTTATATAGGTAATAAAATCATCATGCTTGTAAATTTTTTAAAAATTTGTAACTATTTTAATGTATTACGTGGAATGAAGAAGAATGTTAAATTCAGTTTAACATTTATAAAGTCTTTGAATAATTCACAATTTTGCATCTATTGCTGAATGTAGATATAGATTTACTTATCTGCGGAGCTTGCATATCTGCCTCAACAAATAGTGGATTTTTTTATCCTGCAATATATCAAGAGTAAGTGTAATTAGCAGCGTGTAAACTAATTACCACCGTAAAACAAACTTTATTTTTCCGTCTCCTTCATTTAATGAACAATATTTTACCAAAAGCTACAGCCATGCATTCGTCATCATTAATTATTCATTTTTTCGCTAATCAAAATTTAAGTTCACTCAACCTGAGAAATCAGAGGTAAAATTTAAAATAAACTAAATAACAAGAACAACTATATCAGAAGGTGAGATTTCGAAATATTTTTAAAAAATATGTAGTATGATTAATGAATTGGTCGTTTTTCGTGTTAGTAGAAGGTGGTTTGGAAAAATCTTTGTTCAAATCACGGTTACTTAGGTTGCTACACTATTTTGTAACCGTTTTCCTGCTTTATCAACGAAACCTGTTTTTGAACAATATATAACTCTTGATAATTTTAAGTCCATTGCAAGTGCTTAACATTGCGCTCAACATAAATTCAAGCTCTTTGATTGAATCAGATACCAACGAAAAAATCACGCCCTCATGGATGACGTGGTCTGGGCGCTTACAAATCAGGGCCGTATTTAAATTGTTATTCCAACTAATTTTTAAAGTTTTGAATTCCAGTTTGTAATCGTGTCTGATTACGATTTAAAATGTTTGAATAAATACTTATTTACAAATTTAAAAACAGCGAAAACTGAAATCATTCCAATTGTAAGTTAGATTAGGGGTTACCGTAAAAACGAAAAAGTTGAAAATTAAATCTGTCGTTTTTGTTTTCTCAATAGATAGTTTTATGTTTTAAATAAACCGTGATTTTGGTTAACCTGATTAGTAACTTCTTCACCAAACGAAACTAACTAATATAGAAAAACCAGTTTTTATACTTATCTGAAATTATTTGTTAGCATTTATTTGAACGGTGTAAATTAATTTAAACTCCAATAACTTTTCAAAGGTTCACACGAATAATACGTTCCTGAATTTTTTTCACACACTTATTACACCTAACTAAATCCATATGTTCATTTATCCCTCCAATTTTAAAATAGTAAAATTCCATATTCTTTTACGGGAATATAAATAGTAGTTTTCTTCTAATTAGCCTCAGAAAATAAAGAAAATAGCATCGACACGTAATGGAAAAAATTATTGATCGTAACATATCGTCCCTTTGCCAATTTACAAACGTGGAAGAAGACTTACTTTTGAATCTCCAAGAAAATGAGATCATCACTGACTTGCAAGCCGATATTATTGTAAGCAAAATATTTCAAAATACTTTTTTTTAAGTAAATTGGGGTTGTTTGTATTTTCTTTCAAATATAGAGAAACAAAACCACATCTTATTCTAAAGCATCTACCTTGTATGGTTACATCAAAAGACGACCTTTTAGGGACTTCCATGTCTTCAAATGTGCACTTGATAAAAGTAGAAACAATAGAGCTTTGGATATTTTGAATGGTATGTGATTTCAGTTGTAATTTTTGATATGTAGTAAATATTGGTAACACAATGGATTTTTTTGCGCCTGCTTTTCAGTTAATTTAGATAACCAGAACAACGCTGGATTTCAAACAGCTTTTGAACTTGGGTTGAAACCAAGTGGAAATTTTGTTAAACGGAAAGCTGAATTAAAATGTCTTGAAAGATGGTTTATGGAACAAGTTACTACTGGAATTATAAAAATAGCTCTAATCTATGGACCACCATTCATCGGCAAATCGCAATTAGCAATTTCTTTTGCTTATAAATCTCTGCCAAAACTATGCCAAGGTTTTGAAGTAGTTACTGGAGATAAGTTGGAAAACTTTCAAGTGGCCAACTCACAACATAAATTTCTAATATTCGATGCGTTTGACACCTGTGAGTCGATAACTGCCTTAAAAAAAAGATCTTGTCGAACTACCATTATGGACACCAAATTAATAATGTCATTATAACTAGTCGATTGCTATCAATTGAATCATATTTGTCATCGATAAATAATGCAAAGTTTGTTTCAATTCAATTAGAGGAGTATGGTAGTATCTGGGGAATAATAAAAGAACTAGTTACACCTTGGGTCTTAGAAAACAATACATTAGAAGATACAGAATTAGTCAAAACTTACTGCTGGAAAATAAATGACTGATTTGAAAGGTCAAACTCAAAAATAAATCTCAAATGGAAAGTGGCAACAGTAAACTCCTGCTTAGCTCTAATGGCTCTGATAAGATTTTTTGAAGTTGACAGCTGTAGTAAATCCTTCTTTCTATCATTTTGGGATTGCTTATTAGAAAATCAGGTCAGCAAATGTATTTTGGAAACAGTTTTGAATTCTTTTGTTAAAGAAGGGATTTTTATTTACGTCAACCCGAAACCTGAAACACTGAGTTTAGAAAATATTAAAAGGATTGTGCACCAAAATAATCTAAATCATGAAATTAAACTTGGTAATGTGGTTGTCCATAAACTAGTTAAGTTCTGCTACCTTAATAATCCCACTTTTCAAATTCTTTTAGCAAAGTTATTAAACATTTATTGCTATAATGAAGTATTGATGCATCGTTGGTTAGTAAATGGAGTGATTACTTATTGTAAAAATCAACACAACAATTCGGAAAAATTGCATATTTCGGCTATATTATGTCAAATTGTTCAGGACGATTTATTTTTATCAGAATTTAAAACCAAAATTGCAGAGATTAACAATCAGTGTCTGACTCTATCGGCGACTAGATTTGTTTATGGAAGGTTTGTCGAAGAATTTAATATTCACGATGATGATACGCTAAAAGTAGGGGAAGGATTAGCCAACTCTTTGTATTTAAGTGCTAGAAAATTAAACGATCCAGTTAAAAGCTCAAAACAGTACCTAGAATGTGGCATTATTTTACATGATTTGTACAAGGCTATGAAATCAAATCTCGGTGCGGTTAGTGACAGAACCTTAGATGTAGGGTTTATAGCGGTTTTACGCCTTAATGATGGTAATCTGGTTCAACGATCAATCGACTTAGCGATCGAGATAGCACAGGATTGTGAAAACGAATTAACAAGTGAAAATATTATAACAATCAAAAAATGGTTAAAAGTGGCACAAATGATAGAACTTTGTCATCAAGTAGAGTCCATTTGCATTTACAAAAGCCTACTTGACATAACTTTACATCTTGGTAAAAGTGCAAAGCACTTGTATAAACAAATACATTCTAACCTAGACAGGATACTAAACGAACGCTATTTAAAATGATTTGATTTAACTCCGTTAAACTAAAAATATTGGTGTAAATTTTACGGTTCTGTGAAATTGCAAACTATTGTAATTAAATGAATTGTAATGAAAGTATATATGTAAAAATATTATTAGGAATTTAAAAATAAATCAGAAAATTTACTGAGATGTTTCTTCCATTTTATTTCATTCCGGTTTCCTGAGGAAAATCATACCTAATATTGCAAACACAGATAATAATACAAACAATAAGTATGTCTTTATTCCAAATGAAGCCAAAATCATGAAATGTTTGGATTTTTAAACATTTCAGCACATAAACGCACCTATTTCAACGGGTGTGTTCAACGGGTCAATATATTGGCAACAATACAAAATTGCCTTCCAAAGTAAATAATTCCAATCCATTCAAATACGCGAAAATCGATTTTTTAAAAACATTTGAACGAACACTAAAAGACATGATGGTGAATACAATGCAGAATAATAATTTTGAGATTATCTTCGAGCTGAGTAGTGATACTAAACTATAAAACTCGCATTTGTTTAATGTTTCTGCTTTTAAATGGAAATTGATATTTTTGGAGAAAGTGTCTTTATCCAATGTAGCACCTGTTTTTGCATTTTATTAAATATCTAAATAACGCGCAATAAATAAAGAAAATTTTCAAATTTTTTAAATACTTTGTCCAATAATTGGTGTAATATGTGGTAGAATGTTGGGGATTATCCAATAAAACGTCTCTGAGAAATCGCAAAATGCATTGGTGTCTTATTCTAATGTCGCAGACTGTCCGTTCATGCTTGTATTTATTAATCGGATTAAAATCTTAGTGTTTGCGATATTACACAATTTTTAGAGGCTTCCGCATTTGTTAGTCACCTGAAAAAATGTAGAAATAAAAATATAACCGATTCAATCAATTCGATCCTCTAAATAACTTGTGGTAATCATGTACATTTTACGTCTAGAATAACAACACATTATATTACAGAAAATTTCCCCATTTCTGCTGTCGTCATTACATTTTCATCAACAACGTTGTACAACATTGTTTAACAAGGTTATATAGAAACTCGATAATTTGTTAAATCTGCTACTCATCATCATAGGTTTTATTATAGTGTACCAAGTGTTCCAAAACATTTCCACCTAAAACACGTATATCCGATTCCAGGTGCACGTGTCTTTGTGACAACTAAACAAGTTTGTCTCACTAATTTAAAACAAATGGACAAAGTCTGTCCATGCTTTCTCTGTATGTGTGTTTACATTGGCTAAGAAAACAAATAACGGCATGTCTTACGAAACATACCAGAATCGATATCTACAGTTTTAATCCGGGTAATAAGGCAAGTTAATAAATATTGTGCCGACGTGGCAGAAATAAAGAATGTCCGGTTAAATCGGGAGACTAAATTTAACACAAAATTGCGGGTTGGAAAAAAATGTTTGCAGTTGGGATTTTTTTATTTAAAAGAGGAGAGATTCAAGAGCATTTTGCAAAAAACCGTTTGTCCAAAAAAAATTCCTGTTGAAATGGCAGGCAAATAAAAGTAGAGGTTTCATATGCAAATATTCACTACTACGAAAAAGTGGCCGTGAGGAGTAAGAAAGAAACAGATCACCACTCCAATTCGCTTGGAAAACACAAAAAAACTATTTATCGTATAATTACAATATATGAGGAATCCGATGAGACCAATTATAAATTTCTACGTGGCCATCCTACACTTGTGCCAAAAACATTTTTGGCTTCTTTTTCGAACTAGTACTGTTTCCGGTTTTTGTCTGGAATTGTGAGGATTTCTTGTGACAACATCACACATTTTGTGTTGCATAAAACTGTTCAACATCAACACTTCTCGTCTATCTTGCCACCTAGGGAAAAAAGTCAAATTAATTTCCATTCTTTTCATACATTTAAAAACGAATTATTAATCTCAGTAATTACCTTTCAATCAATAAACCATCTGTGACATGCAAAATTACTTGACCAGCTTGCATTTTGCTCTTTGGATTCGGAATTCGGGCTCTATTTTTCCTAATTGTTCCGAGGCAATATGTGCCTAATTCTCGTAACTTAACAGCAAGTGGTTTGCTCATGAAATAATTATCAATTACAACCTTTCGATTTGCATTAAAATATCCATCCATCAGTGTGATAACAGAAGATCCACCGAATCCACATTGTGCTTGTTGTCCAGCGGCTGAAAGTTTGGTTATTTTCCCTTGATAAGGTAGATAATCTATGATGAATTTAGGGGCACAATCCACAAGTGCAAAAAATTTTATGCCAAACCGAGCTCTTTTTAAAGGGATATATTGGCGGAAGGCAAGTTGACCTTTGAATAGCAAAAGTGACTCATCAATGCATAAGAATTCTGCGGGACTTATAGCTGCACGAAATTTGGCCATAAGAGCTGGAAAAAAACTTCCGAGTTCAAGAAAACGGTCATCTTTGATTGGGGGATTTGTAGAGTTGTCTATGAAATGAAGGCTTCTTAGAATTTCTTCAAATCTAAAAAAAAGTCAAACAAAATGTGTTAATTATTAAATCTTATTTATCAAGTATAGAAAGTTCAAAAATATATTTTTTAATTACCTATTCCTGCTCATCGTGTTTCCATACACGGGTGACACCAGAAGAGGATCGATAGACCAATAGGTTTTAATTGAAGGTTTTTGACCAATACCTATCAAGAAATTCAGTGCCAGAAACCGAAAAAACTCAGTGACTGAAAAAGGCATCCACTTTTGAAAAGCTTTGAGATTGACTGCTTTGACCTGTGTTGTATAAATTTCACTCTGTTCGATGATGTTGTCCACCATTTCATCATCTATGAAATGTCGAAATATTTCGGCGGGGGTAGCATCCGGGTCGATTCCATGAAAAAAGGTTTCCTTAGCTGTACAGACTGGTGGAACAGGAATTTCAAATGAATGGTCTTCGGAGTCTTGACTTTCCATCATTGCCATTAGTTCTTCATCCGTTGCCATTCCCAAATCTAGTCCAACGTCGATTTCCATATTCTGTTCAAGTAGACCATCACTGGGTGTGTCCATCCAATCATCAGGAATTTCATCTTCATCCCCATCATGAAGAAGCATACCTTCATCATCACTAATTTCTCCCATGGAATCTTCAATAAAATCTGTTCGAAATAAAATACTAATAAAGGCTGAAACTCTGAATTTATTCATTTAAAAATTGATTAGATTAACTTACCCATGATTGAAGAATGATTTTGAAAAAAATTTCGTGAATTTTGAACACCAAAAACTTCAGAAATTCGATTTTAAAATTCAAAATTATAGCGCACAGATGTTGTGAGCTCGGGCCATGAATGACAATTGAAAAACGCACAAGGTTTGTGTGGCGGTCAATGAACTCGACTATTGACCCGCACAACACCTGTGCTAATGAACCATGGCAACGACCTTCAGTTCGCACAGGGTTTGTGCGATTGGGCTATGAAATTGTTGCCATCTGTTGTGCGGTGGTAGAGAAAAGGTTAAAAAAATTGTTACTAACAACAACATTTTTTCTTTACATTAACTGTGCCTATACACGTTTCCAATGCGTTAAAATGCCTATACTTGGTCCACTATTGACGGCGTATTTATGAACCCATTTTTTTCTTTTTGGGCTTAAAATACGCGTAATAATGTGGAGAACAACATTTTCAGTGTCCCAAGACATTAGCTGACTAAAAAAAATTACAACAGTCAAAAAAGTGTTTTTGATACCACATTTTGCCCCATAACTCCTGTATTTTATGACCAATTATCGTGACAGCTGTAGAATTTCATTTTATATATGATAGAATAACTATTCCAAAATTTCAGCCCTCTAGCTCAAAAACTGACCGAAATATCCCGTGGCAAAGGTTAAAAGGGGGGTAGTGAATGCATACTTATGTGATTTTTTGCCATAGCGTTGCTAGGCTATTTTTGCATCACCTAAGAAAAATGAGTTGAAATATGAAAATAAACAGGGTTGTTCATTAGAAATAAATGTTTGCATAAATGGTAAGACAAAATAAAGTGACTTTGATAAAGTTATTTACTTGAAGTAAAAAAAGTGTACAATGCAAGCAAAATTTTAAAAAATCCAAAAAAATTGCGATTTGTTGAACTTTTTTATTTTTAAATGTCAAGTAATTATGTAGTTTAACGGAAAAAATTACAACGATTCCAGGTTTTGCGGTTTGAAAGTAAATAACCTTTTATCAAAGTTACTTTATTTTTTTTAGGATTTATCTATGCTAACATCCTTTTACATAAATCAAAAGAAATGTCCTTCTGTCTGATACTACTCCTCCCAAACTACACATCCGATTTGAAATCTGAATAACTCATTACACCGGACTGCCAAAACTTGCGGATCGCACAAACAAAAATTTCAAAAATGTTGACCCCTGACCTTTTAAAGGTCAAAAACGTCATATGCGTAGTTTTTATCCGATTTGGACGGGACAAACGTCATTCAAATCGTAGTTCAAAATAAAGAAACTTTTGTTTCAAACTGTTTTTTAAATATTGACCCTTGACCCCAAAAAAGGTCAAATATGTAGATTTCATCATACTTGGACGAGGGGAAACTTCATTGAATCCGTTACACCGCGGGTAACAACAGATTATTTTAGCGTCTCCAAAATACGCTTTCATGCCCCTCCTTCTGACCTTTAATTTTGCTCGGCTTTGCCGGGCCTCTACACCTAGTTTATTTATAATTAACAACGCGGTTTTTTTCATATTTCAACTTATTTTGTGTTATGAAATTTCACTGTCACTGACTGTTGAATTTTATTTGTCATTTGAAATTTCAATTATGATTCCTGATTTCCGTTCATTTTTCGTTTTGTTTCATTTTGCCAGAATGAAATATTATGCATACTTTTCATATATTTAAAGATAGTTTTGAAATGAATAAAAAAATGAGAATCAAATACGATTAATCAAATTAAACGAAGATGGAAATCATAAAATTATGGAAAGAAGGTCAAGCGTTAGCGTGACCTGAGCGAGTGCAAGCGAAGGGTGAGGAACATAAATCGCTTCTCCCCGAGCTTCCTTCTTAGCGCTCGCAGTCGTGAAAATCGCATTTTCAACCACAATTTTCCCCACTTAACTTTATCTCAACAGACTAATTTTGACATTTTCGAAAACTGGATTTTTTTTAATTTTTCAGTATAGTAGTAGTAGTGGTTTTATTATTTCCTAGATCGATGTGACAAGCAGCCTTCACAATCACATTTCTAATTGTTACAATATTTTATGTTGGATGTCTCCAAAATTAAACCAATAATATTTCCTGATTAGAACAATAGTGTGAGATATCTTTCGCGAACCCTGCCGAAACAGGGGGAGTCGGGTTTGCATTGAGGACAAATTAAAAATTAAGTATATCTGCTCTACATAATTATTTTCTGTGAAGACTTTGCTGTCTTGATGATGTCGGATTTCCGAATACGAGCTGGTAACAGGCAGGTGGGGTCGCTACATTTTTCTGATTGATTCGGCTACCTTAGCCACTCGATATACTTCCATCTCTCCCTCGACGATAAGCTTAGACACTCCTCTAGGGAAAAGTTCAGATATCGTAAACATATATTATAAACTTAGCTAATACACCCCGTGGATATCTAAGCACACATATAAACTTTATCTGTATCTTTTAACTGATAACTATGCAAAACAGTGACGCTACGCCATTTTCAGATTCTACATTATAACATTACAAAATGCAGCATGGGCTACAAGTTGACCTTTGCAGCTTTGACATGATTCTTTACCAATACTGAACTTAGTCATGTTTCAAAAATATGTATGATTAATAGTAACAGCTTTGACTTATCAATGTAGTACTTTAAACTTAAAATTTACATAATAATAGTCCAACGAGCTTCAAGAAAGATTTTCAAATTTAACACATTAAACACAGAATCTTCACTTTTTAAATATCTATATTATAACAGTTATGCTTCCACAATATTTATGAATAATAGCAACAATTTTATTTATCAAGATAATACTTTAAATTGGCCCAACAATCGTATAATGAGCTTCAAAAAGATTTTTCAAATCTAACGCAGTAAACAATCACAGAATTTTCACTTCTTAAATATCTGTATTATAACATTATATATGTTTCAACAATATGTATAATTAATAGTAACAATTTTACTTATCAATGTAATACTTTAAACTTTAAATTGGCATAATAATAAACCAATGAGTTCCAATTTTTTTTTCTTCTTCAATTTTAACAATTTAACAAAGTTAACAATCACAGAATTTTCACTTCTTAATACGTGTAGTCCGGATTCCCCGACTACAATAAGCTTACAAACTGATAAAAAGTTAACTTAAATTTGTAATTTAGTGTAAGATAAACAACAAGAATATTATATCTATTTGCAATTTGCAATACACAGCTCTTGATTTAAGAAAGAATGAGAACTCACATCTTTTGATCTTGCTCCCTGCCCTATCCAAACCCGACTCTATTTTTCAGTATAAGCTACATATCTGTGCGTGACCAACAGTTGAAACGGTCTCCTTGTAAGTTACATAGCATTTGCGCTCTTATAATAGAGATACTGGGTTTTGAAAATGCCTACAATGTTGCAATACTGCGATTTAGTAGAAAAAAACGAGTTTAAAAAATTATTTACAGTGGAGTGTTGTGATTTAATGGGAATTAACTTGCATCAGAAATGCTTTCTAAGTCTAAATAGATGGGATATTGTGATTTAATTTTAATTTGATTGAATGTAATATTCTATAAATATACTATTAGTTTCGCATCAAAATATGTATTGAAAATATCCGAAATTACGAAACAAAATATTGCAAGATCCATAAATGTTTAAAGGTTGTAAGAATTTTATGAACTTGAGTTTGTTATTCCTGTAGTGTCACATACATTTGATATTTACATAAAATCGAAAAAGGAACCTTTTCCCTTGTACTTTATTTCCTTTTCTACTAAATTCTCGAAGGTTATAAAAATAGTTGGGCTTATTTCTATCAGACTGTCACATGACATTCATACAAAACAACCAGTTTTAAATCCAATGCCATCAATGAATTCCAAAGAAAATGTAATATAAAATTACTTCAAAATGCATATAATATAAATAATTATTATTCTTCTTAAGTCTAAATTCTCAAAGTTTATCAAAGCACTTAGAATATTTTACAAAAATAGTTTTAAATCAGGCTAATAACATGAATATGTTTTCTAATCGTTGGCATTCAAATTTATAAAAATGAATGGGCCTAATTTATGTAGCTCGACTCTCAGGTTACATATTTTAAAATTATGTTCTGTGATTAAGTGGATGTCAATTTCTCCACAAAATCTATTTCTAATTGGACTTTCACGTTAAATGATACAAAAAACAATTTATTTTAAATGGCACTATTTACACACTTTTAAATTCTTAAAGGTTACAAAAACAGTTGGGCCAATTTTAATTATATTGTGCCATTATTAAATGTTTCGACGGATTCTGGAGGGTTCATCTTGAAATTAATAACTTTATTGTTCGCTAGCTTTCGAAAGA
>JAQGBQ010001432.1:0-11768 GCA_034698485.1 Vertagopus arboreus
TTCCTTTGTGAGATTGTTTTTTTACGGAATTGAAAGTGTAAACTAAAGAAGGGCGGAAGAAGAGATGGAGAAAAGGGAAAGCTGATGAATTTGTGAGAAAGACTTGGTTTTTATGTGTACTGTCTCGCTTATCAAATGGCTGTGTCAAGAGTGACTGATAGGACTGTGGTGGGATAATAGGTGGTTAGTGGAAGGAATTCCATAAAATAAAGACGCATTAGTAGGTCTACTCGTTGTTTTCATCAAGGAAGCTCGGATTTTGTATTGTGTAAACCTGGGTTGAGATTTTAGGACTGAGATCAGCGACGATATAATTTTTTTTTGAAAATTAGTGACTTGACTCAGTTTTGACGCTGATTTTAAATTTGTTGTCCGTTTTTTGGGGCTGACGGGTGGTTAGGGCCCTACGGGGTCTCAAAGTTTCTCATTATCCTATTACGAGAATATAATTAATTTGACGATTTTCATGGTAATTGATTGTAACTAATTGTGTAAAGCAAGGTTATGCCCACAGGGGTATACTTAATTCAAGTCAGGTTAGGTTAGGTCCAAACGGGTACAGTTATATCAGGGGGAATTGAGTACTAGATATTTTTCATTAATTAACATGAAAATTGGTATTGGTATTATTAACGTAATGTTCTCAAAAAAAACACAGAGTGTATCAGTTAGTATTGATTGTTGCGAAGGATGCAGTTAAAAAATACATGTTCGGTTTAAGACATGCGTTTAGGTTTTCTGAAAATCTTCTATTTATTGAGACTATGTGGTTATGTTCGGTCGGGATATAAGATGAGAACAAGTTCTTTAATGATATAAATGGCGGTTGGAGAATTAGAGAGATTGAAATGGTCGGGTAGTATTTTAGTAGATATTTTTCCTCTTGGAATTCCGACGTAAAAGAAAGTTGAGCGAAGAGAAAGATTTCATATTTTGATGTATTATATTTTAATGAAATCTTGTGGCTCTTTGAAAGAGCAGAAGAAAGAGATTTAATGAAGATAAAAGTTTTGTAGCAGGAGGTGAAGAGATTAAAGGAAGAAAGATTTATTGTACAAATCGCAATAATGCATTTATGTGAGTTAGGGTAGAGGCATGAACAAAGTGAGAGTTGGCATTGTACAGCTATGTGGATTTACCTTATGCAACTCTGCGGTAGCAATGGCAGTCACTGGATCCAAGAATTATTGCAGATGTGGTGTGTTGGTGAAAAGCATCTAGGAATATATTTTCAACTGTTCAGAGTTCCAAGAGGTGTTTCTTAGTTGTAAAGGGTTTCGCCCTAGTTTTTCTTAAAAGAAGACTCGTTCGTGCTATCTCTATTTTGTCCTGGTCATGCTGGTTAGGCAACACTAGTAGAGTAGAGAAATAAGAAAAGTAGTACAAGTGTGGAAGACTGTGAAGTTTTTTTTCTTCTTCGGCTTGAAAGGAAGACGGAGCTAAAAGCTAAGCTGGGATTACATAAAGTGAAAGTTGGATGGAGGCAGGAAAGGTTCTTTTTGAGGGTGAGAACGGGAAGAGAGAGATATTCATTTCTCATGTTATAAGGTCGTGTTGGTGCAATATTTCGTTTTGGTTTGTATCCTCATTTTTAAATTGGAGAAAGGAGTGATATATGTGGTTGGATAGGGGATGTGTTTGGCTCCACTTGAGAGAGAAAGCTATTATTACTTTGTGAGAAAGCAGTAGCTAGAGAGCTAAGCTTTGTTTCTGTCCATTGGCTGAAGAATGAGCCATTATTCTTGAAACTCTTGAAAAATGATATTAATGGATCTGACTGTTGTGAAATAGACACATTCTTTATCCGGCTAAGGGACTTGAGTTGACTTAAATTGATTCTTAAGATCCTATAATACTAGTACGAAAGGATATATATCTGTATCTACAAGTACAAAGTATGAGAGGCCATGACGGTTCGAATCACTAATTGTGAATTGTCATTTCGACTCTCTGTTGTTCTTAACTATAAGCGAACCATTTAATTTCTTCGTGACTCTGCTCAGGGATTTTCTCGCATTTGAGAGAGGAATTTGTTGAGCCTTGAAAACAAATGGATAAATACAAAATTGCAATTTAAACTGTGCTTTACAGTAGAGTTTAAAAACGGTATAATTTGCATTGTATTATGGAAAGCAGAAAGATAATATTGAAAAATAAGATGGTCGTGACTTTTTTAAATTAAAGTATTAATCTGATATTAATTTGTCCGTTTGTTTCTGATTTACAGATTTACTACTGCAGCGTTATTAGTTTGTAAAAGGATCAAAGGATATCTTTAAACTCATCGTCTCCTGTCCTGAACTTTTCCGCTTTCTCTAGCAGTCCGACTGTAATTAAAAAAGCCGGAAAGACTTAAAAGGTTAGTTGCTGATAATTATTTAAAAATATACATAAATGTGATTATATTTTGAACTGAATGTTAATTTTGATTCCAGATATCAACGTAAATAAAATGGACACGACCGCAGTATTCCTTGCCAACATCCCTAATAATAAAAGCAAGAGCGAACTGTCAAAGGAATTCCGACGGATCTGGCCTGATGTCTTCAAGGATGATGTCAACTTTGAAATCCAGTTGTTTTCTGGGACGAGCAAGCAAGGCTACCCAACTACTAAGTGTGTTGTAACTGGGATCCACGCAGACTTCGATCAAATGGAGAGTACAGGACGCACTAACCGCATATTTAATCAACGCATAATCATCAAGAGGGATATCGGTGAGCCCAGAAACTCGGATGGTTCATTTAAAAACCCGAAGAAAGGCATTGAGGCTCGAAAAGATGCCGAGCGCATCGGATCTACGCAAAGAAAAGTCGCAGCGGTATTCAACGCAGAATTCCTTAGTTCCATCGGATTCTACCGTTTGAGATTATCAGATCGAAAGCTCCTCATCTCACCAGTAAGTATATGATAAATAATGATATAATTATAGTATATTGTGAGCTACTAACATGATTTTTTAAACTTTTTTTTTTACAGATACAGGTTCCTAGCAGCTTGCTTTCGAATTCAGGAGATTACAGACAGCTTGAACACGAGTCTTTGCTCAGTCTTCAGTATACAACGGTAATCGGTGCAATGCAAGCGGTCGCTACCCTTAATGGATTGAATATAAAAGGACAGATCGTTTCATTTTTCTCAACGCAGACATCACTACCTTTATCGAACCCTCTAAAAGGATTGGGTATTGATGGAATTCTTGATACAGGTACTTCATATAGTTTACGTAAATAAATAAATAAATAATATTATAGTTGTCTTTAATATAATCATATCGTTACAGATGTCTTCAATCGGTGCAATTATTTACCGTTCACGGCCTTTAACCCATCGATTTTGGATTGGGAGAAGATTCGCAATGGAATTAAGTCTTTATGCTGGCGTTGCAACGAGCCATACAAGTTTATTGGTATGGATATCAACCTGAATTATCTTGCAGGTGTATGCACATGCAGCTATGGTCAAGAGTAAGTCGAACATTTATTTCTTATATCAATTGTGAGCTACTGCACATGATTTTGTTCTGATTTTTGTTTTTTATATCAATTGTGAGCTACTTTACATGATTTTGTTCTGTTTTTTATTGTTTTATAGTAATACTGACAAGAAAGCATACAAATGGGCGCGTGATAAGGACTTTACAAGGTTGGTGGTCGACGGTAAACGTCATGAAGCACGCGACCTCAATGAAGTCACCATTCTACACGAACCCATGAAGAGTTCATATTCCTCATCTCAAGAATATGCCAGACTTGTCCTGCCTATACTTCAAGAAGAATGGATGTATTCCTCAAAATGTTTCCGGGAAGCGTATTTCTGTGTCGGACGTGTTTCATTTTTTAATCACACAGAAACTACCGAAATCAACGAGAAGATGAAAGACATTTACGCCGTAGAGGTTATCATCCCCCGCAATCCAGTCTGGAACGAGCACTCAAGTAAAGCAGTCAAACATTTGACATTATTGATGACAATCATGCATGAGGTAATACATTAGATTTTATATTTTTTATTTGATACATTATTTTTACGTGGATAGTTAACTTGAATCTTAAACAATCCATTTTTATTTCTAGAACCGGCACCGTCAAGATGATGTGGCTGGACGTCTATATCAGATCAAACCCAAAGGACGAAATGAGCTTACACTCTGTCTTAGAGTTCTTCTACCTGTTGGCATCTCTCCATCCGATAAACATCGAACCGTGGAAGTTAAACCGAGACCTGATAAGTCTGAATATAAGACTACAACATCCTTGATCCGAAAATGGTCACAAACAGGAACTCGAGAGGAAATAAAAGAGAGTTCGAGATTAGATGTCAACGTGGATCACCCTTATCTGGAATCTTTGATGGCTCGGAAAACCATTAATTGGAACCTGAAGCCCACTCTGAAGTCTCATGTTGACGCGGACTTGGATCGAGTAATGTCAGAAATCAACGTAAACCTCAATCATAATCAGGTGACTTTTAAATTCATATCACTGTTTATTTGTTATCAAATTGTTTTTAATTTATAATTATCTTTTATATATTTACAGCTTCTGGCAAAGAAAAAAGCTGTTACTCATAACATGAGCTACATTCAAGGCCCCCCCGGAACAGGAAAAACTCAAGTAGCTGCCGCAATCGTTCTTTCTATATCGATCAAGGAGCCAGGAATGATCGTTGTAACTGCAGCCAGCAATGAAGCTTGTAATGGCCTTGCAGATAGGATATGGTCCATGTCACAGCAGTTGGGAATCACTCCTTCAGTAGTCCGGGTCATGGCACCATCAAAGGAAGAATGGGGTCAAAATGATATGAGTCAAAAACACGTGTACCCTCAACTGGATGATTTAGTCAAGCTACATGGAAAGTTTGACGACAATCGGCATCAAAACATGTTACATTGTGAGCTACTTATATCATTATTTAACTGTAAAATGAACTTTTAATTAATTTTTTATTCATAATTTATCCTTGTAGTGTTGAGTGAGAAAAATGAACATAGGATGACTGAATTGGAAAAAAAGTCATTTGATGTCCACGTGGAATGTATCGAGCAGGAGATTTTGAAGACCTTCGACATTGCAGTTTGTACAATCGGGAGCATTGCTGATCGACGTGTCGTGATTGCCTCCAAGCAAATCAAAGTATCTACTTTATTGATCGAAGAGGCGGGACAAATGACCCAACCCCAGAGTCTCCCTATCCTACTTTTAAAGCCTCGAAGGATTGTCCTAATTGGGGATCATCAACAGCTTCCTCCCACTGTACAATCCAGAAGTGCAGCAAGGGCTGGGTTAGATAATTCTCCACTTCTACTTGCTGCTAGCAATTATGGAAAACGGTATGTTTTTTCATTTAATCAATTTTAAGAGTTATTTTAAATTCACGTGGACATTTTTATTGTTTTTATAGTGAGGATCAATTAAATGAGAACAATCCTGGATGGACTACATTAACGGAACAACATAGAATGGTGTCTCCGATCCGGGAATTGGTGTCAGACATGACATACAATGGAATATTGACGGATGCCCCTATCATCTTTTCAAGAGACATTGAAATTCTTCCGCAATATTTGCGATTTATTCCAGAACTCAGGAAGCATGCGATACTGTTGATGGATGAGAGAGGACACGAGACTCAGGTAAAAACAAATCATACTATATGTACACGTAGAATTTTTATAAACTCAGTAAATTTCATTTATAGGTCGGAACGAGCTATAAAAACATCAATGAGGCAATCCGTGTTGCTCAAACGGTGACCAAACTGTTGATGGGTCAAACTCCTCCTCATAAAATCACAGTGCTGAGTTTTTACGAGGCTCAGAAAAAAGAGATTTCGATACAGATGGATCTGGAGCAAAAACATCATCCTAGTATTACCGGATATTCAGTAAGTTAACTTTGAAACTTATAATCAATTAACAATCTACGTGAATACTAAACTTAAATTATTACATTAATTACAGGATGTTCGAGTTGCCAACGTCGATGCTTATCAGGGGCGTGAAAATTCTCTTGTCATTGTCTCTTTTGTTCGATCCAACGCTGCAGGGGATATTGGTTTTGCTCGAGAACCCAACCGCATTAACGTAGCCTTGTCCAGAGCAAGGACTCATCTTGTCATTGTTTGCAATCTCCATATGTTTGAAAATTATAAGAGCGAGGTCTGGACCAGTTTCACAAAGAAAGTGAAGGAACTTGCAAACATTATTTAATTTTTTTTCTGTCATGTTTTATTTTATTCTCCAACCATTGATTAATTTATAGAGATTAGATAGTATTTGATATTTTTATACCGTATTTAAATACATAATTAAATTGATTATCCATTGTTACTGGTGTTTACAAAAGAGTTGTATTAAAATATATTATTTGTCCATATTTACGTAGAGTTTATTTTCATAACCGAAGCATAACATTATGGCGATCGTACTGCATCTACTGTATATGTCTTCAACCAGACTCATGACGGGCTTTCATTTTCGCTTCAACAGTAAGGGAAGAAAGTTATTGCTCCTCTATCTATATCCATGCATAATATCTTAAAAAACTAAACTGCATCTTTTATACACATTATTGATTTGATTGTGAGTTACTGCATTCGATTTCATCAGTCTGATGATTCAATTGAACTCAGAAACTAATTGTAAGTACATATATTATATATTGTGAGCTACCACTGATTAATTTATATATCCTATTCAGAGTTGGACTAAGCAAATCCAAATCGGATATGATTAGCGGCATGGGTGCCGTTCATAAATAGTGCCACAAAAAATCACGATCGTAAATTGTAAAATAACTTTTTTAAACAATATTTATTTAATTAAATTTCAAAGATTAATTTTAAACCTTTGGTGACATTATTTATGAACGGCACCCATCCCTTTAACCATAGCCGATTTGGATTTGCTTAGTCCAACTCTGATCCTATTTATAATTCTACTGATTTTTTTTTAAAAAATAGATTTTTCACGTGGATCTATATTGATAACGAGAGTTTAAATCGGTGACATTCTACAAGGACTAATGATAATTAACGTGTAGTGGAGGATATTTACATGGACAAGTAAGAATTATGATAGTTAACTTTATTTTGCTGTAATTGTGAGCTACTTTTTCATATTTCAAGTAAAATGAACTATTTATTTTAAGGAAATGGATTTCAACGCAGATACAACTATGATGACTACCTCGACCTGCCTATTTGACCCCCGTATGGTCATATTTTTCAATGCAGATTGTAAGTATTTAAATTTTTTAATTTAATAAAAAATATTTTTTTTATGAAAACTTTTGAAAATTTGAAAATTTAAAAATTTGAATTATTTTTTCGCAGATTTTATTTTTTTTAACTTCCGGTTCAAAGATGGAGGGAATGTCTCCTTTTTAATCAGGAAGTAAGTCCCACCCACTTTCTCTTTATATATATATACATATGCTTTCTCCTTGCTATATGAAATCGTGCGTGAACATGAATTCTACTTCCATTGTGAGCTACCTCCGTGAACTCTGAACGTTCATTTTTATAGATATTTGCTACGAGTAGATTTGGATAATTTAACTATAATTAAGTGGATTTTTAGGTAATAATTTATCTGCAATTACTCTATTAATGTAGAAGAACATGTCAGTTTCATTTTTATTGCATTTTTATGTAATTTTACTTTATTTTTCTTGTATTTATTTTGTCTACGAAAAACAAAAGACTAAATTTTATTTCATGTTGTGTTACAGGACGAAAAGATAAGATAAGAGAGAGGGAAACTAGTCGGGGTTAAAGGTCAGGAGTACTTATCATATGATTTCTGTAAGTTTCATTCATAAGAGTTATTTCTAAAAGCATTTTTTCTGTGCTGATTTCAGGATGAGAAAGTGGTGGATCATCATTTGACGAATTTATGACTTGATGTAATAAACCCTTTTATTATATAACGGATGTCTACCTGGATATAATCGCCAATCTATTCATCTTTCACATCCCTTCCGCCTTTGAAAGGTAATTAATATAATTATGATTTATTTCAACGTGGATATTATACTAAGATTATTTTTTTACAACTTTTTTCAGGTTCAAAATGGGGATTACAGGGCTCCTTCCGTTAGTCGAAGATGCCATGGTGGATACAAATATATCAGATCCGGCGTTCAGAGGAAAGCGTGTCGGAATTGACACCTCAATCATTCTCTATAGAGGATTTTATCGAGCTGAATCCGTAAACTCGAATGACTACTTGGATTACTGCTGTGGCGTGGCACGACTGCTCAGGGAAAATGGAATTATTCCGTTATTCGTATTTGATGGCCGAAGAGTTGCTGCTAAAGCCGTGATCCATGCAAAACGGGATGCTATGAAAGATAAAATGCGTCAAGAATTAGTCAAAAAAGAAAAAGAACTAAGATCTGCTGGGAAGACTGAAGATGCCGATGAAACGAAGAGGACCATTTCCAGATCTCATGATGTGAATTATAGTATTTCAGCAATCTCACGGTCATTCCTCTACTATCTAAAGAAAGAAAGGATCGACTTCATCGTAGCCCCCTACGAGGCTGACGCCCAGTTAGCATCATTATGTAATGAGAAGATAATTGATATGGTCCTTACAGAAGACTCGGATCTGATTGTCTACAATTGTCCACGGGTCATCTTTAAATTAGATTCACGTGGATTCTGTAGATACTACGATCAACGAAACCTTGCATTATCATTAGGGGAGGACGAAGAGACATTCGATTTTACAAGCTTCGTAGATATGTGCATATTATCTGGTTGTGATTATCTGCCTTCACTTCCCGGAATCGGATTAGTGACTGCTGAAAGGTTAATGAAGATATCTCAAAATCGACAACTTTCATTATTTGAAGTTCTCAAAGAATATTCTTTGGGTACACTCCCAATATCTCGTGTTAGATGTAAGGATTTAGCAGATCAAGAAATCACCGACTACTTATCAAAGTTCGAGGATGCAAGACTGACCTTCAAACATCAAGTAGTGTATAGTTTTGTTAACAAGAAGATTGAACATCTAAATCCATTATCAGAAGATATTCAGACTGATTTATCATTCTTTGGAGATATTATAACAAGCGATGAGCCTAAATATTTCACATGGGGAAATCATCCTGAATACAAATCCTATTCATGTGAACTTGATTATAACCCAAATAAACCAGGATATCCTCAAGATAGTATCTGGAGCCCTCGATTTCAACCGATTGATAATGACATCTACATGGACCCAGAGCTCATCTACCGACCACAAAAAGATCAAACTTTAATAATAAGCAGACAAATTACTTGTGAATGCGGTCGAGTACTCGTCAGAGGAAGTATCTGTGATCATTTAAAGCACTTTCATAATGATGACCGTCCGTATATGTGTGAAATTTGTGGAGTATGTGTTAGTAATAAAAATTCGTTGAAAGTACATAAACTTTCTCATGGAACCGAGTATAGTTACCATTGCTGGTATGAAGGATGCGATGCTAAGTTTAAAACCAAAACTCATCTACGTTCACATACTGCCCGTCATCATGCAAGATATCACTGCGTTTATGAAGATTGTGATAATACATTTGCTAGACCAGCTCATGTAAGAGACCATATATATTCGTTTCATTGTGAACTTCAACTATATGAATGCAAATATGATGGATGTGAAGAGAAATTTGGAACTATGATGTATCTAACTCGACATCACAGGATTGTACACAACCCATCTGATAAATTCACATGTAAACTATGTGGAAAATATTGTGAATCAAATCTAGAGTTTTACAGACATTCGACAACTCATACCGATGAAAAACCAGTTCGGTGTAATATCTGTCAAAGAAGATTCAAGCATGAATATAATCTAAAAGAACACACCAAACATGCACACACAATAGATCATAATTGTAATATATGTGGAAGTAAAATAAGTACCAAATTTGGTTCAAAACAACATATATGTGCAATTAAAAATTATAACTGCTGTGGAAAAGTATTCAAATACTTACCACAACTGATCAACCATGAGAAGAATTCACATGAAAAATTGCAGTGTGACAATTGTGGACAATTTTTCTGGAATGTACTGCGTCTTAGGGTTCATAAATATAGATGCACCAGACGATGGAATTGTAAAAAATGCCGGATGTATTTTCAATTTAACAGTGCAGTCACTATTGCCAAGCATATCAAAATATGTACTGGAGTGCCTTTATACATAAAGTGTGAATTTTGCAACGAGACCTGTTATTCAGCATTAGATTTAAATGTTCACGTTGACAAGTATCATTCAGACAGGATCTGTCCTCACTGTCCACAACGGTTCAAGAATAAAGTCCAGATCCAGCTACATTGTGAGATGGAACATCCGGATGTCAAGAAATTCGCATGTTGTATGTGTGGAACGATCGAATTGTCACTGGACGCAATCACTTGCCATTTGATGTCATGCACAGTAAACATAGATGTGTACGAATCAAAGGAAATGACAGAGTTTCGCGTAAAATATGATGGAGAGGTAAGAGAAATTCATCTATTGTGTTATATTATCTATGTAGAAATGAATTATAAGGATTTGTTTTGATTGATTTTTTAGCCTATCTCACCTTCAACCGCAACTCCAATCCAAGAGGATCAGGCTACAGTCACAAACGAGGTATTTAGTTATTTCAGCCTGAATAATATTGTTGATAATATCTACGTAAAAATGATTACAATTCTTTTTGATTTTTTAGAAGAATTCACCGCTTGACCTGACCCGGTGTACCGATACTTCGACCCTAGCAATAGCTCAACTCAATCTTCCACAAGATGTAAATGGAATTCGTATTGTGCTTAATTACATATGTAGAGAGAATTAATAACAATAGTCATTTTGATTTTTATGAAGGTTGATCTATTCGACAACATTTCGTGTCCTTTATGTGGTTATCAATCCCGATCGATGGATGTTATGGAGTGGCATCAGAAAGAATGCAGAAAGGTCATTCCAGAATCAAATGTTATATCAATCGAACAAGGGGTAGGAAGATTTCATATGATGGTTATCCTATCTATATCTACATAGCAATGAATAATAATTATAATGCTTTTGATATTTTCTAGAAGACTCCTCTCGCGACCTCGACCTTGACCCCGCGTGCAGACCCTGTGGCACCAGCAGTAAATCAGCCATTGTTAAAACAAGATGTAAGTATGATTCGTATTGTTTTGAATAGTCTACGTAGAGGTAAATAATAATAATGATGATAATCTTGATTGTTTTCAGAAGACTCCACTCTTTGGTTTCATCCCGCATGCAGAAACTTTGACTCCATCAGTAAATCAGCCCGTCTTAAAACAAGACGTAAGTATGATTCGTATTGTGTTTCAATTATCTATGTAGAGGTAAATAATAATAATGATGATAATCTTGATTGTTTTCAGAAGACTCCACTCCTTGGTTTCATCCCGCGTGCAGACCCTCTGGCACCAGCAGTAAATCAGCCATTCTTAAAACAAGATGTAAGTATGATTCGTATTGTGTTTCAATTATCTATGTAGAGGTGAATAATAATAACCATTTATATTTAGGTTGCTCCACTTGACGATATTAAATGCCCTTGTGGATTTAGAAGTCAGTCGTTAGATGTAATGGCGTGGCACAAGAATGGATGTACGGTGAAAAAAATCCATCACGAATCGAAAAAGAAAACAAGTCAAAAGGAGAACAGAGCCCGAGTCCGGTCGCTTGCAGTCAAATCCATGGACGTCGCGTGTCCTAACTGCAGACGAAGATT
>JAQGBQ010001433.1:0-11765 GCA_034698485.1 Vertagopus arboreus
TTCGGAATAAATCTGCCGTTTCATTAAAACTTTATATCGTTTTTAATTTTGTCGCTCCACTTAGTATACACCCTTTACGATATTTACAAGTAATCTATTTTGAAACCAAAAAAACACTGGCAAGTCTAATCCGTATATTGACTTTCTGCCTCGAAAAGTTAAAAAATGCAAAACACTTTTACTCATTCTGGCATGAAATCAGATGAAACTAGACGGAATATTTTGCTTGGCTTGACCAGTGACGGAGAAAACAGAATAAAAACTTCTCTTTCGCAACAAAATATTTAAAAAAAAACCTAAATTTTATATATGAAAAAGCAAAGGCTATAAAAAAAATTGTGCATACTAAAATTTAAAATATATTCCGAACTTATTAGCTCGCCAAGCAAAAATATTTCAAACGCATAAAATGCACGTTTCGGCTAGCTGTTTTTTTTCTTCTTACCATACTGGAAACTTTGTGACGTATTCACCGAACCGTAATACTGAATCTTGAATGTTAAATCTTAAAAATTCCTTACATATTTATTCTGATGACCCGAGGCATTGAAACAGTTTCTTTTGATCAAACAGGGAAGTCCCCGCTTTCTAGGAGAGATTTTCTTTTAAAAAAGAACTATAAACATAAATAAAAATTCTATTCTGTAAAAATTAAATGGGATTCCATTCCAAAACGCGGGTGGTAATAGAAGAAGTATGAATGGATGATGAAGGCAAGATATATATTTTTTCCTTGGTTATTATATTTCTCTGACTCTGTAATACTTTGTGTATACACCAAACGTTGACATTATTGTCCGTGCCCCCTTCTTTTTTTCTTCTTGATGTTGATGAGATGTGCTTTAATATAGCTTGTATAAAAAATGAAAGGAAGAAAAACATTTTCTAAGGACATCAAAGACGAGTTATGAGTTTGAATTTCTTAAAGCAAGAAATGGGTTTTGTACATATATGTAATATATATTTCTTTAAAGCTTCTGTACGTAATTCTCAATTTTTCTTAGCATATAACGCGCTACGGATGTCGACCCAGACTGATGCATCGCTTAACTTATGTATAAATAGAGTCAATAATTTTTGAATTTGCACTTACCGGTTGAGCTGCCAGACCTGTTTTATTTCCACAAAAAAAACAGCTAAATATATATATAAGAAATTGTGTACTTGATTTGTTGTGCTTCAAAAATCCCATTTGATACGATGACATTGTTACTATTTATTATTGTTATGATTGGATGGTTCATCTTTTTTAATGAGGAAATGACTTGATTTATGCATGATAAATCCTGCAAGATTTTAGTATTTTATGTTTCTAATAAATTCTACTGATTATTATGAATACGTGGATAGGTTTCTCGGAATATAAATAAAAACGAACAAGTCGTAACCTTTTTGAATGTTGAGGAATGAGGAGCAAATTCGATTGCTTTAGAGGATTTTATTCGAACATCTCTCACAGGATATTACTAATATTAAGCTGACAGTAAGTTACCTAAAGGTATGAGAGTTTGAATTTTGAAATGCAATATCCTGTGAGTCTCAGCTCGGGAAATAATCCATTGATGATGAAACTACTCAAAAAGTCAAAAGTCAAGCTTTGTAATAAATATATGAGAAAAAGATTTGCATAATGTTTTCTCAACGACCAAAAACCCAAATCACTTTACCCTTTTCTGGTTTTTCTAATATCTCATTTCACACTATAAAGCTATAGTAAAGCTAACTATTTCCAACGATGACTATCACTGGATAGTTTATACCATGTGGGAACTTAAGAGTTGAATTCCCGTAGAAATGATAAAACAGTTGCTTAGTATTCAACTCAACTCAACTATTTGGCATCTGTGAAATCTGGTTTTGCAAACTTTGTTAGCCAACTTAATTTTGTCTGGTAGAATTCTGAATTAGTAGCTCGAAACCGAGCCACCCTGGGTGTAATTATCTTTGAGAAAACGTGGAGACCACAGGGCAGGCTGATTCGCTCAACTTATTCTGTTCTTCAAGCTGCTGTTTACCTAATTATAATAATGATGGCTATATCTTCTTGCTTTTTTGAAATTTTGCCACAGGGTGCACTTTATCCGGCACAAAGTTCAACTACTACCTACTCTTGAAGATTAAGTAGCAGTTTTGAGTTTTGTAGTAGTAGACATGCAGAGAGAGACAAATGGTTTACTTTAGGGATTTTGAGAATATAAGTATTAAAGTATTAGTCACGAGGCTTATTATAATAATTTTACAAACAAAATTCGAATCGAGCATTTCCTCTATATCGCTTTCGAGTGTTTGCCTTACAGACTTACTTCAATTTTTAATTACAGACTACCGACATTGTTTCTAAAAATGCGTGTTGTTGTAGTTTTTGGCATGTAATTTTGTCGTTGGATTTAAATTTTTAAAGTTGTTAAAAAACATACATCAAACATAAAATACGAATAAAAACAAAAAACGTTTGTAGGTCAGATTCCAAAAGTTGCGATTTATAAGGATGCGTCGAGTGTTAAAAATCAATGAAAACAAATTGGGAATTGGCACAGCTATCTTTATTTAAAGCACACATCTTGCATCTAAAATGGAGAAATATTCACCTCGTCTCTGGACTAAAGTCAAGACAAAATGACGGTATTGGGTGGGATTACAGATCCATATATGTAGGATTGAACAATTCTCTCTTAGAAAATAAAATAGGGAGATTGAGACACATGAGTTTGGATTATTATAGAAAAGCCTTTCAGGCTTTCTTCTACATCTTCTTTTGACCAAGGATTTGTGTGGTAAATAGCCTCATCTTATATCCACGTAATCCAAGAGCATAGGAAGTGAAGGACTTTGTAATAATAAAATAGGCTATTTCTTAGCCAGACTGGAGACACATGAGAGTGTCTCGTGAAGTTGAGCTTTCCTATTACTCTTCATTATTTTCAAGAGCTAGGCTGACAAATTGTACAGATTGCAAATTGCAATCACCTTTTCCTCAAGTATTTTTTTTTGCTATTTCGCTGCAAAGTTCTCTAGAGAGAGGAATCCTACTATTTTCAAATGCAGTTTAATTATAAGAGTTATTTTAAGAAATTCAAGTCATATATCTCAAAGACTCTGATGGAATGGGCTCTTTAATTTTAACGCATCACTAGTGCAATTAAGTACAAAAATAATTGACGTCTTTGGATTTTAGCACGAAGAAGAACTAAATAAAACGCCAACTTTTGTACATAGAGAAAAGAAGGATGACACGACATGAGAATCGGTATGGACAACTATGGAGAAAGTTTTGCAGAATCAAATGTAGTTGTGTAAAAGCCAAGTACTGGGTCCAGTGAGGAAAAGTCCCTAAAGGGGAAAAGCTAGACCGAAACTAAATATTTGTTCTGAGAGTGCAATGAAATACGGAAATATAAATAGAGGAGGAAATTCTACACTAAATTACACTTTCTCTATCCTCTTGCATAATGCAATAAAAATTGTGTGTCGGATGCTACTCCTCCTTAACAACACATCCGACTTTAAATCTGAATAGATTTTAACAACGGGCTCATCAAGGATTTAAGTGATCAAATTATGATGCTTTCCAAATATTGACCCCTGACCCTGAAAAAAGTCAAATCGTAGAAACAGTCCGATTTGGACGGGAAGTCGAACTGTTGTTTAAAGGGGAACACACATGCATACAGTAAATACATTTAAATGTGGATATTAGTGATATTACATATGTACATGTTTCTGATAGAGTCCTCGAAAATGCTTTCATAATAACCCCTGACATTTAATTTTGCCCTTTTTGCCGGGCCTCTATTCCTAGTCCAATATATACAAGAAAATAGTAGGACGTTATAAAGTATAAAGAGCAGATTTTGTACATAAAGTAGTAGTACATGTAGTAAATAGTAATAGTTGATGCCAAACAAAGGTACGTAACTCATCATAATGTGTAGTACTCGAATCTGTATTTATATAACCCTTCACCCGTCCCTTTACCATTCAAACAGATTTGTAATGAAATACTTTGAGATTTCTGGAGTTTCGAGGTTCTAGAGGTTTGGAGTTTTTGAAGCAGAGCTGCTGGTCTCGTCCATTGTGGTCAATACTCAGATTTAATGGATTCTCATAGGATTTCGAGTACAGTTCTGGTACACAATTCTTTAACTTTATTCCTTACTAGTGGAGGAACATTTAGTAATTGAAGTACTTTTACTATGTATTAGTGTATTGTGCTTTGGAAAAACGTGAGATGGAAGGATGTATAAAACGCAAGAGTATTTAAAATCTAGGCAATTTTAATCATACGGGTGTGGTCATGATGTTCCTATTATCTGTACTAATTTCCATTTATTTTTATGAACCAATTTTATTCGTTTTTGGGTAGTTCGTGTGTTTATTGATAAATGACGAAAATCAAACCAAAAGTTGATTAAAAAATAATGTGGATATTCCATTTAAACATTCGTATAATTATCATAATGGTTAGATTTGTTAAATGCTTTTTATTTATATCGTATTTTTTTATAAATATTTCTTTTTCACGAATATCGGAAATTTAATTTTTGGATTTTAATTGTTTGTGATTAAACCCTACAATAAACATTTAATGTTAAGAATCTTTAGTTGGGTCTTGTAAAAAAGAGTCACTGAGCAAAGAGAATAATGTTGTGCTTAACTTTTAATCACAATTCCAAAGATTTCATTCTGTTGCAAACAATAATTTGTGTTTCTTTTTCAATCTTTTACTAATCTTTTATTTTCCTATTATTTCTTGATTTCAAAATGGACCATTCTATGAACAATTAGGAAGTAGACAATTTCTACTTATTCAAATATCTAAAAACAATATTTGAAGTAGAAAAACTTTTATTCTAAAGTATATTGAATTGAACACTGAACATTTTGTTCATTTCGTACTCTTAGCCTTTCTCTCGATTCGAATTCCTCAACAACGAAACCACTTAACATGAAGAAAGTTCCCGTTAAAAAGACGTGAAATGAATTGAATTATATGGACTCTTGACTCCATCCATTTCCATACTTTAAATAAAATCCATTCACATTTCAATGAGTGATAGTTCTAATGTTATGAAAATTATACTTCATAATAAATTATTTTTAAAAAAAAAATCCTAACTTCAATGTCGATTTTGATCCAAATAAAAATATTTTGTCTCTATTTTAAAATAATTTATGAACAACCCTATCAAAACTCAAAACGACCATTGACTATCTAACAGGTAGGATTTCTTCATATGTCTACATTTTAAGTTGGATTTAATTCCATTCAGGTATCAACTCCATTTCCTCTTCGAAAAACTCCTTCTAATATCAAATGATATATTATTACAGTTGATAGCATTTATTCTACATATAGAGTAGAAATCATGATGTAAAATCCTACTATATATACATATAGTTATTATGACCTAAAGAAGCCTATGAAAATCCATTATATTTATACCATGATATTTGAAAAGAAGAAGATCCAAATAGACTATTCGTCATTTGAATTCTTTCTTCGTATAATATTATTCTCGTCTCGTACGAAAATGGACAGCGGAGTACTTATGGCAGATTCTTGCAGTAAATTTTAATACTCTCTCTCTTTAGTGTTACAAAGACTTGTAGATTGTGTAATAGTAAATGTATTATAGTAGTCAGACAGAAATAGCTGGAAGTTTTTTTTATAGTAGGAACGAACACCAATAGTTTTAAATATTAATATAATGGTGGAATAAATCACAGCCTCCTGTCAGAGATGGGAAAGCGTTGAGGAGAATTTATAAAACTAGTATGGTGCACTTTCTCTATAGTATACTAAAGTTTGAATCTTTTTTCTATCTACCTCTGCTGCCTTATTTTTTAAAAAAAAACTTCGATTACACTTATACTTACATGAGAGAAATCTGTTTACAAGAGATAACATGAAAACAAATTTAGGATGTTTTAAGAGGAAAAACACGTTTTAGAAACTGAATTGGAGGTACCTTAAAAACATTAAATAACTTCTCCGGGGATTTAATATTTCAAATGTTCTAAAATGTCAGTTTAAGAACAATTTTACTTCAGACTTACATATAAAAAACAAAAACTAGCATAATTTACTAAAAAAAAATAAGCAATCATCCTTGTTTACATACAAACTTGACTTGCTGTATTTTACAGATTAAAATATTAACTTTTTTTTTAAAAAATGACATTTGAAGGGGAAAATTATTTCAGGGGGGAGTTAGTTAGCGTTTTACAGCAGATTTTTTTTAATATTAAAAAATCATCACAATGGAAGCCTTGCCTTCATAGATTTTTTGATGTATACGATATAAAAGTTAGTCAGGTAAAGAGGATTCTGCCCAATTTGCACAGATTTTTGTTGTTACATAAGTCATAGTATATAAAAAAAATCCTGGTTTTTGAGATTGTAATATAGCACCGTTATCATTATCATAAAAATGATAAAGCAGATAACTCTTGGCGGAACTATAGAAAACGAGCCTATTCTTGCTAATGGTACTTATGATTTTGATGAGGAAGGCTTGACTTTTTTATTTGGACGTTCCTTTTGATTACTACAAGATGAAAGGTGTTGTGTCGGATCGGTAGGATCATTAAGGATTGAGAAGGATGTAAGAGATTGAGAGATGATGATGAGAGTCAATTTGTGTATAGTCACCAAAATCACGAAGCTTTTTTTTCGTCTTTTCAATAGAGTAGACAGTAGGCGTTTTTTTCTTCAAATGTTCCAGATTTTTTGTAATTATTGCAATTTTCGAGATTGTTGGAACTACTATAGTACGTGCTACTAAAGAGCTTCTTATAATTAGAAATTGTAAACAGGTAGATAGAAGGACAACGATGGTTGATTGTGTTCTGGAAAGAAATTGAAGACAACTTTCTTCTTAAGCATTATTACTAAGTTATTATTTAAACCAAAAAGCATTTTTCGAACTTTCTATGTATGTGGTTATTGCAAATTGTTACAGTATAATAAAAATGTTTTAAAACTATTTTTATGTTTTAGTATAGAAATTCCGGATGTTTTGTGTTTGTAACTTTAAAAAAAAACTTGAATTTCAATTTCTGTCCAAATAAATACATCATGTACATGCAAATACACATTCAAATGAGCTCGCCGTAGAATGATAAACTGTAAGTGACAAAATGAAATTATATTATTGCAAGAGTTTAGAAATATAAACTGATTCATTCAATTAATAAGGTTTTTATTCCACTATATTTTGCATTTTTAAATAAGTTGCTACATTGATTTACAATTGAAAACAAATAAACTTAAAATTAGATTTTCAATTCGTTTAGAAAAAATTCACATTCTCCAGATTAATTGTTTCCAAACACGTAAATTTCCACCAAAAAAATAACTTCAATAAATGAATCAGTGCTTCTTATCTGATTCCTATTTTAAAATTGGAAATGATCTGACGGATAGACAAACAGACAACTTGAAACCCACTTTCAATGGCAAGCTAATACATAAAAAATTAAACGAGATACTCAACCAGATACACAATATCAAATTTGTGACAGGTGTGGAGCAACATTTATCTGCCTGTTGTACCAATTTATACATTTAGTTGAAAATGATGTGCCAAACATTATAAAGAATAGATTTCAGACTTACTCAAACCGAATGTTCAATAAAAAGGAAAAGAGTTGAGGGACAGAATGATAAAAATGTGATTTCGCATTTGAGTTGCTTTCCCTCGTGGAATAAAAAAAAAGAAGTGATGTCAACTCAAGAGCTTCTCTATCTCTTCTCTATCGTCTATAAACTATAAATGCTTTCGCTATAGTATATTTATAAGAAAACAGGAATGACTCTAGAGACAAGGATTGAATTTTCGGATTTTATATCTATGTATATAGATGCACATTTATATATTTTCCATATGTATATAGCCCATGTCGTCCTTCCTATTATTCAATAACGATGAATGTGAAGTGAGGCTGAAATGACTGTCGACTGTCATAAACTTGGTGAAGATTAGCTTTTCTTCATATCGACACGTTGTGTTCCCATTATAGAAATTACATAATGTAACTCTTTCAGAGAAGAGTGATGAAGAATTCACAAATTCACAATGCATATTGTTCATCATATATGCCATTGCACAAAAGTTATCATTATCATCATCATCATCATCAACTTTATCAAATAAGTCTTTAGACCAGAGGTGAAGTGTGACTTGTCTCCTCGTTCGATCAAGTCTGTTTACAAAATTTTTGTTTTGACTTTAAATTTAAAAAAAATCGAGGCCTTGTATTATGCAAAATTGGATTGAGATGGAAAGGGCCATTCCAAAAAAAATATTGTTTGTTCTAAATTCAAAAATGTAAAACCCTAATTTTGAAACCGGTAAAACTACAGTTTTTGAATTTATTTTTTTTTGATAGCCCTTGCGATCAGCTAGCAAGGTGCAAGATGCCTGTCCAGCCTGGGTATCAATCTAATTTTTTTAAAATGTAAACAGAAAAACCATTTTTTGTGAGCAGACCTTGTCATCAGCAGATCGATTCATTTCCTTTCAAGGAAACAACTCAAGCTTCAATTCTGCTTTAGACTTTTGAAGACTACGGTAGTCTAAACTCGAACTTCTTACATACATGAGGATTTATAAATTACGAAGTTATGAAAGCCCTTGTTTTCCACGATGATTTAGAAATATTATATATAAAAAAATCGGAGCTTGTGATATAATATATCCTTTTGAGTTTTGCTGACTAAAGTCTCTCTGGGGTTTGGAAAGATTTTCTGAATCTCCTTTTTAGTCTCTGCTTTAAAAAGATTGACGAAACAAAATAGATTTTGTAAACCTCTTGTCTCTTCTCTAAGGAGGTAATGGAAACATGGAGCATTGGAACATTCTCATCGTCATCATATTATGGTAATAGTATTCCCAATAGGAAACCCATGAATGATCCTTCTACATACTACGTCTTTTATAGGTACATTTATCTATATGTAGTCAACTTGAGTCTTTAGTATGTAGCAACCAGGTTTTTGGTGTGTCTTGAAGTCTTCGTGTTGTTCTGTCTCTTATCAAAATCCTTTTAGTCTTTTTTACGGATATTTTCATGGATAGTTGCAACTTTTCAATTTATTCCTGAACCATCATCACATTGTCGTTGTAAGAATGATCCGTGTTCAATTTTCAATGTGTTGTTCTCATGGGATGTTTAATGGGCGAAAACCTAACCGATGTGAATGTGAATCTCTGCAAAATCAAAACTCAATACATGTACATTTATGGGATTTCGGTTGTTTTTGAAGTTTAAAATTTGAATTTTTCCAGAGGACTTCTTCATTAAAGTATAAACTGAGAACGAGTGTAGCATAAAACATTTCAATAGGTTTTTGTTACAGTAATTTAACTAGGGTGAGAATTAAATCGAAGTTTACAGAAATTAGGAATAAAGCAATTGCAGTAATGTTAATCATCTTTAAAAAAAATTCAATTACCAACAAAAACAATCAAGAACATCAGAAGAAATTAGTGAGCCAATATACAAAGTTAAAGCACGACTTTGACATAGAATTTAAAAAATCAACTTAAAACAAAGTGTTGAAAGAACCTGAAGATGAAAACCTTCAATCAGAATTAAAAGCTAAATTCTAAATTATGTACAAATTTCCAAGTTTATCCAATAAACAAGTTCCACTTAATAATCTCGTTGACTTATCCAATCTCCATCCAGCCATGCCATTCCCATTCATTTCAGCCATTCTAATCAAAAAGCTTTAGCAATCTCACTTAATTCACTTCATTAACTTTATCACCCCCATTTCACCTAATTGCTACTAAATTTTTAACGAGGTGCAAAATCCTCTTTTGCTGCTCACAGATGAAATTAACTCGAGATGAAAGTAGTCAAATTCTGAAATTAAGTCTTTAAAATTAGTTCAAACATTTTGGAACAAAATAACATTATTATTACTTCAACTTTATAAACAAAATTAGAAAAATTTATAGCACAATTCAATAAAATCCCATCATCATCACCACTTCCTAATAAAGAAAAACAGAGAAAGGAGGAAAAGGCCATCATAAAGATTAATTGATAATTAATTCCTTTGATATAAAAGCGATTATGATTGGCACATTCAAAATCAGTTTTAAGACAGTTTCAATCCAAGTCAACCCAGATAGAAGAAGGATTAAGACGCAAAAACAACCAAGAGCCACAGATATTCTGAAATCTGAATGCATTTACACATTTGAAGATATAGTTACTCGTCTTTCTGGCAATTTATTTCTCTGTCGAAGGAGCAATACAATAATAATTCCTATTTAAGGCTATAGTCAAATATTCTTGAAATTTCACGTTCAAAAATACAAGGGTTGATCTCCTTTAATAAAATACAAGATTCAATCTCTCAAATGCTAATTCTTACCAATACATTATTTTTCGCGTAATTTTAAGGGAAATCTTAATATGATTTTTTTATGGACGTCGACTCAATTTCGAGATATTGACAGAAAACCGCAAAAAACCTCAGAAAAACACAAAAATTTACAATTTTAATTTTATATTTTATATTATTTTTTAAATTTCTTAAAAACCTTGAATTTTCAGCCGTCTTACGATATTTATCTTAATGTAAATTGGATGTCTTACATAATTCAACTAAAAAGCTCGTAATTACGACATAGAAATTTCCCTCAAGTTGAATTAAGTCAAATCTGAATGGAGAAAGTTGTTCGATTAGTAGTTACTAGAACTATGAACTACTTTGTAGATAAATGCTGAATCTGGCTTTAGTAACTTGTAGTAAGCTACACCTACTCAATCCTCACTCTCATGTCTCTACTACATATAATAGACCTTTGGAAGTATTTGGAACTGGAACAATCAGAAGGGAGTTGGACAAATGAAAATACAATAACACATAATGCCATTACTTCCATACAAGATTATTATATTTCCTATAAGTTGAGCATCATCTTGAGCAAATTGTTTCTATCTTCAGTTATACTAGTTATGTCTATAGGTATAACAAATAATTTCTTAGAGTCTACAAAAGTCTTAAAGTCTCTATAACTTTCTTAAGCCTCATCATAACTGAGTTAACCATTTCCGCGTCCGTGTCTTGTAACTTATTTTATACTAGGAATATAGGCCCGACAAAGCCTAGCAAAAATTAGGGGTCAGGGATTATGAAAGCATTTTCCCTTAATTTTTGTTCGGCTTCGTCTGGCCTATATTCCTAGTATAAAATAAGTTGCAAGACACGGACACGATCCTCGAAAATTAGATGTATTGCTGTAAGATTCAAGGTTTCCCCTTTAAAACAACAGTTCGAAACAACATCCAAATCGAACTGTTTTTAGATATTTGACCTTTTTCAAGGTCAAGGGTCAATATTTTGAAAAATATTTTGAAATAATGGTTTCTTCCCTTAGAATAACGGTTCGAATGACGTTATTTTTGTCCAAATCGGATGAAAACTAAGCATTTGATTTTGTTTTGATCTATTTAAATGTCAGAGGTCAATATTTTGTGTGTGAAGCATCATAATTTGATCACTCAAATCCCCCATTTAAAATCGGATGTGTGGTTAAAGAGGAGTAGCATCCGACGGACATTTCTATTGCTTTATGTAAGAAGATAGAAATAGGTTTATACTTATAGTGGTTCCAGGGTACATCCCGGCTGGACACTTGCCGGCCGGACATAAGCCGGCCAAAAACGGACACTTGCCGGCCAGACAGTTGCCGGTCGGACACCAATTAGACTTGCCGGCCAATATTTGCCGGCCGTTTGCCGGC
>JAQGBQ010001434.1:0-11762 GCA_034698485.1 Vertagopus arboreus
CTTATCATGAATTGTATAAAATGTTAGATAATAAGTCTGAAATTATATTTCAATCAAGATTCATTGACGATGGATTTTTTAATTGTTGATTCTACAGAAATCACGGATATGAAATTATGGTGTAATAACGGCAAGTACTGCTTCACTTCTTCTGTGTTTATATAATACATGTAATTCAATTAATCAATTACGGATTCAGAAAATGGCATAACTCTGTCTACTCCACGATCTCTGAACCATTCTACAATAAATTTACGAGCCTGAATAATAGCAAATAAAATATAAACGACCATTTTTAATAAATAAAAATACAAAAGACCCCGAATTTTAAAAATAAATTCAACAATAATTGAAATCATGCAAATGCTGATTAAAAATCCAAATATTACATAGGAAGAAATTAAATTTTGAAATGTGATCGATTCCTCATCGCCTATTGGCCAGGAATTGAACTCTTCTTGTTGCCTTGCTCTATAAATTTCGTCCTTAAATCTCCGTTGAAATTTCCAGAAGTTTACAATGCCAGATTCAGAGAATGTTTTCATAATGGATTTCATACAGTATGAAATGTGAACAATGAATAATGTAAACATCATCGAAGTGTTGAATTTTTCTTACACTCTAAAACATTTGTGTTTGGGAAATGCAATTTGGAATTGATAAATGTGGTGCATTTCATTTGCTGTAATGCTATTATCCCAAATAGCCATTTTTGAGTTTTTTCCGTCATTATAAAACCACGCTATGTTTTCATGTGTAACATATTCATACACGATTTGAATAGTTTGATTATTGTTCGGAACACCTTGTATCTCATATTTCATGAAATATTTTTTTTATAGAATCCGATTCTTCATTGTATGGATCAAATACAATTATTCTGTAGCCTGCATGAACTACTTCACTTAGGTTTGCAAGAGGAATGATTTTCAAAGGAGAAATGAGATTAGCTGTGATAAAAGTTTCAAAATACGAAACACCGGTGAGAAAAACACACAAGAAAACGAAACTGAGGACTAAACTGTTGCTGGACCATTGTCTTATTAAAAGTGCAAAAACATTAAATACATTTCAAAAGAATTGAGTGGAACTTCTTAACCATTGATTGAGAGAAATTCCTTGTTGAAATGAAATGAGAAGAGCAGATGCAAAAACTGTGGCAGTTAGAGACAACCAAACGAAGATATCGAACGGCGAAATACAGACAGCTAAGCTAATGGATTCAGATCTTTGGGTTGGATCGCAGTAGATTATTCTGGAACTCATTTCACCCCAAGGAAAAAGTGCATCCGGATCATCGTAATTACAATAGCCTACAGGACAATAAGAATCTGATTGGATGTATCCACCGTACCATGCAACTGGCGAGTATATAATTGTTACATTCGTTAAAGAAGCAATAGATTTGATAGCTGCAATAAAATCATAGCAATATTCATGATTGATGAAATTTTTTGTTCTATTTCTGGACCAAGGACTGGATGGACATTCAGGCTGTGTGGAGAAAGAAAGTGGATACACAAAAACTAATTGAATATTCCGCCAGAATCTGGAGAGGTTTGTTGTCTCCACATTTGACGGACTTATATGTTTTGGCACACAGTAGTACGGATTAACCTCTTTGCAGTATGGACAGAAGAAAATCCATCTTGTGATGGAATTTTTGGAACCTATGACATAAAACACTCGAGTCGGCAACCTTATTAGTGTCGAATAGTAAGATGGTGGAAGTTTGTCTGTCAAGATTACAAAAATTGGTTTTGATGAATATACAAAATCGTTGTAATGAATAAATTCGCCAAGTCGCTTCCAACCGTATTGAAATTGCACAACATTTATTGAACAGCTTTCAAAGAACTCGTGTGTTTGAAGGATTTTTGTCTTGTCATTTGAGTCGTGAAATGTCCAAATTAGATTCTTCACTCGGTTGAGTTTGAAATGAATAAGCCTCTCAGCTTCGTCGATATATTTTTGGTTGTTGAAAAATGGTTGAGGTGAACAACACAGTTTTCAAAAGATCTTAACACCACACTACAATCTACTGATTTAATAATACAAACAGACAATATCACGATAAGAATTATTAAAAACGACAAGGAAATATTTTTTCGCATTTTGATTGCAGTAAGTTTGTTTTAACTTTGAGCTGATATCTAGACGTCTAAGAGAAACAAATTTATTGACTAGAATAGTGCTAAGTTATTGCTAACCAAAAGGCTCACAGGATAAATTTAATTGAACAGGATATATTTGCGTGATCTCATTTTAGGAAAGTATGCTTGTATAAAACGATAAGCTTGATCAATATAAAATATTCAAAGGCCCCTATTTGATTAGCCTGTATTTTGGGTCACACGCTAAACTTTGTTTGCATACAGCTATGATTTGAAACTCAAACACCTAATAGATGCACTCTTTGGCTTTAGTTTGTTGCTAAAAGAAAAAATCCGTCAAAGCTCGTTTGGTCTACACAGTCTATGCCGTGTGGGTCATTTAGTATAGGATAACATAGGGTCTAAACTTTGGGCTGATAAATTATATGGTTTGCATACAGTAAAACCGTTTTTTCGCCGGAATGTATAGTACAACTAAAGCCCAACAGCTTGCAAAAAATATGTTTTATCCGTCAAGCCGATTTTTTGCTCAATACGGTCTCAAAGAACAAAAATCATGACATCAACTTTTTGAAGCCAAATCCTCTGGAAAAGTCTACATTAATGCAAAAAAAAGAACCATGGTTACCGCAACTGTTTATTATTTGTTTATTAACTAAAATAAAAGAGAATTTCTGCTCATTAAAAAATTGTCCTATCTCCTTAAAAATCTTCAAGATTAATAGTGTTTTTTTGCTGATTTTAATTAATTACTAGAAGACGTCACAAACTCAAGTAAGTTTATTATTTAGATATTAAACAGAAGATTCATATTGCATTTTTATGTTTTTTTAATCATATTTACAGATACTACTACTTACAATGTCCCATGGGAAATGTTGTGTGTGTCTGAAGAGAATATCGTCCTCGACCAAAGCGACTAGATTGGGAGAGCCAGCCCTTTGGAAAATGTTTAAACAGTACGTAGGGAATCAGAGAAGCAACTTTCATGAAAAACAGATCATTTGCAGAAAGTGTGACGCAACGGTTCGCAATTCAAAATGGAAGGCCAACGAGGAGTCTGAAGCGATGGACACAGCGTCAAGTTCAGAGGCTCCAAACGATGCATCTTTGCAAGAAGAAAGTTATGAAGTTGCCAGCATGATTGACTCGGAAATATCTTTGTGGGAACCTGAGATGGATGCCTCCACTAATACAATTAATGCAATCTTCCCTTCTATTTCTGATTCTGAGGTAAATTATAACGCAATAAAAACACATTCATATTGTCGTTTTTAACTAACAGTTTTATAATTTGTGCCTAGATCACAAATCCGGATAACAGTCAGTACTCCAAGTCAGTCAGTGTCTAGCATGTTAGACCAGAGCCAGTGTTCATCAATATTTCCAAATACCCCTTCTGGATTCAAAATACCAGGAATTGCTTCATGTAAACGGACTCAACGGCACTGTTTTATGTGCAAGAATCCAAAAGGCCGGTGCCGAATCTCGAAGAAGGCTCGAATGGAGGCGTGGCTCAAGAAGGAGATTAGGATTCCGAAGGAGAATCGATGCTGCAAATTGCACTTGGACAATGGATTTTTCAAGGAATTAGAAAGCTACGGAGTGACCACTTTTATCCCAAGTTTGCTGAAGAAAGGACAAGCAATTCCAGACGTTGGAGGCAAATGAGTCAAGGCGAGTGACAATGTTGCGGTGGGTGGTGGAGTCTGCAAATGGTAGACTCAAGAACAGGTTTCGTTTCTTTAAATCTATTATACCGGTGAGTTATTTCCCAAAAATAAACACCTTGATGAGAGTTGCCGTTGCTCTCATCAACGCTTTCAGTCCTGCTTTATTCACGGAAACGGATATTCATCTATCATTTGCGTAGTCAGCCCTTCAAAAAATGAAATCATCTAACGCCCAAGAGAAAGTCGAAGCAGCAGGTTTGGACCGAAAACGAAATGCGACATGGGAAGAACTAGATTCCAAAATGTTGCAAGGATTAGTCTTGAAGATCTGAAGAAGATGACACTTGGCCCGTACCAGATTAATGTTGCAAAACATTATAATCTTGAACAGCTGGGAACTTCGTCTGGATACAAAATCTACGTTCATAAGGAGAAGGACAGTATACTTCGGGTTAAACTGCAGTCAAGGTTTTCGAAAAGAACTTCGTATTTTCTATGGGTTCAGTTTGAAGAAGGTGTCACTGGAACGGATGGAATTAAAGCTTGGTATTGGCGATGCAAAGTTGGGGCTCGTACAGTTTGAATGTGTTCTCACATCACTGCCGTAAGCATTATAGTCATTATATCATTATAATATAATTGTTCATTGCTGACTGTTGATAAATAAAGGACGAATCTGTCTTTTCAGGTACTCAGACATTTGGCCGTAGACCGATTTCAACCTGTTTTGGAGCTTGCAGATTATGGCAAATTGTTTTTGGATGCTGCAGCAGAGTTAGCAGATGAGCAGGATTCGGATTCTGGATCGGAACCAGAAGTTCGTTCATTGTTTTTGGCAATTGTTTGAGTGTATTTTTTTTGTAATGCTTTAATACAAAACTAATGTATTTTATATGTGGTTATCAGGTATTTGAAATTGTTTTCTTAATTAGGTATCTAAATGCTATTTTCATAATTAACATGGGCTTAAAGGGTATCTCAGCCCGTTTCTATTTTCGAAATTCTGTTTTTGGATTCGGATTCCCCGTATCAATTACTCGTAAGACACCCAATCCGGCCTTGTAGGTCGAATATTGAAAAAGATGTTTAGAAAAAACCGAAAAAATTACGAAACCGAAATTGGGTTTTTTGGTCGTGAAAAAAATCTAGAGGCATTCTGAGTATAAAAATAAGTCTAGGGTACCGTTCGCTACATAATTAGCCAAAAAAAATTTACCAAAAAATAACCACACCCCCTAGAGTTGAACCCGGGACGCTAGAATTAGAACCCCGGGTTTTGCTGTTACGCCATCAAGCCTAATCACGATTTATAGGAGTTTTAAGCATTACTTATTTCTATCCCAATTAAACATTCATACCCTTAGTTACAAACGACACTTTTATTGTTGTTACCAAATTGTTAAGGCCCAGCGTTTTAAAGCGGATTTATTAGCTTTTAACGTGAAAACGGCCCACATAGGGGCCTTAGCCGATAGGGTCCTTTAAATAAATAAAAAGCCATAAATGGTTGGTTTATTAGAGCCTTAGTTAGATCAGCCAATATCAAGCATAACAACAGGATGAAGATTATTGAAAATGGGCCATCATTTGGACAAATGGTTGTATATATTTATGAGCTAGACCGGTAATTTTACAAGCAAAGATACCAAGGCTAATTTTGAAATTTGGATTAAAATCGAAGAATCGAACTCATAATGGCCACTACTGACAGCCATGCAATTGCATTCATAATTTAAAGTAACACTTTGGCCAAAAACCAATAATGCTTTTTTCAAAATTTCGTCCAGGGGGGCCTTGCAAAATTTTTTGGAGGTCAGTTTCTATTTATGTGTAACTAAGGAATTGTTCATGGGCACCCTCAAGCAATTGTATGCTGTCTAGTTTCTACCAAATTTTCTTTCATGTGAAACAAATCTGGAAAAGGCCAATTTATTTAAAAAAGCACGATTAAAGAAATCGAAACAATAAAAATGTGTTATTGGTACAATTGATTCGGTAGTAGGAGGCTAATTTTTTTTTGCCTTTTTTGTTATATTTTTGTATCAAGCTACCCAAACAGCCAGCAAATCCATATCGTCTGTCTGTTTTAGAAATGTTGAAACACTAACACTGTCTGGGCTAGTGGTTACCACAATAGACTACGAGAGAGGGCAAAATCGGGGCCGTGGGTTCCATTCCCAGGGTCTGCTGTCTAGTTTTTACTCCTCCGGGAGGTTTTCCTTTACAGCCATCCTCTCGTGTCAGTGCCCCTTTCTAACCATCTCTCCAGGGTTAAAGCAATTGATACACTAAATCTATTACTTGGTTGAATAGGGGGCCTTGACGTAACAACCCTTTAATTAGGGAAGTCTCAGGTTGTCTACCATTTTTTTAATACAAATATGAAATTTAAGCAACAGATTAGTTAATATCTGATAAATAAACTACTGGATCTCTACAAGATTAATCTGCATACGTTTCTATAATTACTTCCTCTTTAGTATTGTATGTCCTGTTTTTATTGTGCCATAAACAAATTCAGTACAAAATTACTGGTCTTCCAAATTGGACACAAGGTCTTATAAAAAGAAGCTACTAATTAGAACTATTCGAATGTTAGGACAAACTATACTGAAATTATCATTATTACTAATCTTAATTACAAATGATAACTAGTTTAATATATTTGAATGTTATTTTAGTTTGTCTATACTCATTCAATTCAATATACAAAGTCATTCTGTCGCTGCTCCAAGATCCATATACTTATCCATTTTTTGAATACATTAACGGAAATTTCTGATACATTTTTGATTGCTATTGGGAGTTTATTCCAAAAAATTATAGTTTGATAAAACATAGAACTTTCGAAGGTTCCAGTTCTAGTCCCAGAGAGCATTGAATACTTTCAGAACTTGACAAAACCAACCATTTTGATATGTTTATACATCGGATTATTGACAACAATGAAACTTTGGATAAGGACGTAGATTTCAAAATCTTTTCAAAATTCTAACTGCCCGACTCAATTATTCGTGAAAAACTCAAGAATTATCATCCAAATACTAAGGATTATCTCCCATATGAAATTACTTTAAGATTGGCCGTACGGTCGGCTGCAATTGCACTTGAGTATTCTTATCAGAAAAAATATAATACAAGTTGGTTTTACGACAATACCAAGTTAAAGCGGGCGTTTCTTGAGTCAAAACAGAAGTTAATATCGAAAACGGAGCAGCTTTATACAAACCTAGTTCTGCTATACGGAAGCGTTGGGATTGCAGGAGGTATGGTAAGCTAACCTTGCTCATTTAGAAAATCAAACGCGTTTTTAATTTTGTGCACAAAATGTTTAGGAAAATAAAAGCATCGAAAGTCTTTACAATTTAATTCAAAAACTAATAAGAGTGTGTATATGTCTTTGGCTTGATACGCTGTTGAAATCTAGTCGAAGATTCTTATGCAACAAAAGTTTTCAACACTTTCTTTGGAATTCTGTTTCAGAAATAGTAATCGTAATTTGTATATTAGCGAGGTCTATAATGAACATGCCTACAAAATCCAAACTCGATAGTTCGATCGAGGTCAAGAACCCTTCAAAAACCACAGAAGGTAAAATATTTCCAAGGGTCGCTCATCCAAAAGGTTAACATTTTGAAGTTTTCAAAATTAATTGCATATACGCGTTTATAGTGTGTGTATAAACTCAAATGAAATCTATGCATGACCCACAATAGTTTTGCCTTATAGAGAATATGCATTTTATGCAAAATTAGTACTGGTTCTCGACCTGGATTTTCCGATGGCAAGATTTCTACTTTAGTAAGTTATTTTCAATTGTGAGTTTTCAAAGCGTGTTATTGCTTTTGTTTTCAGACTAGTGAGGGGAACCTGACGGAAGATGCCGCTGTTGAAGAAGAAATAGTTGGGTGTGGTCGACGGGTGTTTGTGGCTAAAACAATTGATTTATCTTTAGAATATAAACACCTTTCCACCTATTATCACTGGCTTAATTTTGTTGTTGGAAAAGAGTCAATATTACCTAATATTGATGGCTGGCTATTTATAAATGCCGACAATGTTATTCCTGCTGACTTAAAAACATTGATACAAGCCGGAATTTATCACAAAAACGAAGAATGTTTCTATCACTACGCGTACAGACAAAGGTTAAACTATACATGGAGTAAAACAAACATTACAAACGAGCGCGTTATCCCTTTAAAACTCGAATGGAATATTCAAACTATTTTCTATATCTGACCACGGATTTTCAAATTTCATTTGAATGCAGTGGCCGAAAATTGAATTTTACGATCAGTTAAAAAAACTCAAATTCCTAACTAGAAAACTAACAGAAAACTTGAAGCAAGAAAATATTTGATTGATAATAAGTTGCGGAGGTAAAATTATTTCCAATTTAGTACTAAATTATATTTGGCTATTGACTGAGCTGGCGACATACATCATCTAATCGAACCTGAAGTGTTTTTGTGGTTTCTACTGAGTCCCGACTTCTAAGTGCCGTCATAATTGAGAACCGAAATATACTTTTGTTTTTTTATAAGCACGGAAATATCAAAATGGAGGATGGATTTTTTCAAATTTTCATGCTCAAATATCAGGAAACGAATTAAAAAAATAAAATGTCCTATAGCTTTTTGTGCTAATCTTGGCTCAGTTTTTGCACAAAAAATTATAATTCTAAAGACATTTTGCAATCTTAACCGTTTATTTGTTTGTTTTAAAATATCCAAAAAACATTCTGTGGGAAAGTGCAATATAATAGTTGTTCGTAGTGTGGAAATCAGTTCAGTTCAATTATCGGAAAAAAAACATTTAATTAAATGAAAAGCTTAACCAAATATTCAGGATATTGCTTGGGGTTTGACAGAAATAGACGGGTCCAAAACATGATTTGCAGGTAAAATTCTGTAATTTTGTAAATTTTGTATAATAAAGCATTTGAAAACTGTCTAAATATATTATTTTTCTTTAGTTATTAATTGGACTTACTTCTTTATAAATCATAATTTTAGATATTTAAATATAGTTTTAAATATACATTTAATGAACAAAACGTCATGTTTTTAAATGATTTATTGAAATATTTTATTACCCAGAGTTGAATTAAAATATCAAAAATTTAAAACTTGATTCCTAAAACCTATTAATGACAATGTGTATTAACCTGTGGTTAGCACGTCAATGCAACTGTATCTGTAATGCAGCATAAACTATAAAATTATAATTATAAAATTATAATAACTTTTTTTAGTTTTTTTCAATTATTCGTAAATTATATTATTGCAAAGTTCCTTTTTTTGGCTGTGAAAAAATCATAAAACGATCATTTATTACCTACATATTTTGCAGAATTAAGAATGTCGAAGTAGCCAAGTTTAATTCAAAGTTAAAATCATTCACAAAATAAACACCTCACACACACATGTTTCAATTGTATTTTGAATTTCTCAATCTGAACAAATTTATTAGCTAACTGAGGTTGGTCAGGTTAGGTTGATGACAATCGCACCGCATTTGATCAATCAGTAATACTTTCCTATATATCTTTATATTAATTAAATAATAACTTATATTGCACATGAACTCACTACTGTTTGGATTTTTTTATAATTAATTTAAACAAATGTCACGTGACTTATAAAATAAATGGCATTAAAAAATTCCCTCATAGAAAACCACTTTACATTAAATATTTGACCTAACCAAACCAACCCCTATCCGCGGTTGTTATTTTTGTCAGTTTTATAATTCCAATCTTCAAACTTTGACAAATATCCTGTAATCAGTTTTAAAAATGGATATAGAAAGTAATAGACAAACAGACCGACTGACAGTTCTAACGATTTATATATTAAAAGCTGGTTATAGTTGAAAACTAAAATATTTTTAAAAAAAAAAAAAAAATATTTGAAACTTCTAGTTGCCGTGTCTGAGTAGTGGTTAAAGCTAATAATTGTTTATTTATTTAACAAACGTTTATTTTAGGCTCAATTCTGCCTGCAACATTTTTTAAATGTTGAAAAGGAAGGTCGACCCCTAGTGGTATTTTTTTTACTCATAAACAACCACAGTGATATTACGATTGTACAATTCCATTTCAACGAAATGTGAACGAATAGGAAAATTAAATTGACAGAAATTTCGATAATGACAATTGTTGCTGACACATTAACAATTCATTTCAGCAGTCGGCAAGTATAAATACATCAGTAGAGTCATATACACTGTACAGAGCTATACTGCACTTAACCCAAAAACTTTTTAATTTAACTAGAAAATTTATTAGAATTTAAAAAAATCAGCACTGAATTATGAATAAATTGATTTTTGCAGTTTGGTCCTGCGTTTTATTTTTCACCCAAATTTGGGCAAAACTACAAAAAATCACAATTAACGAAGAGCCTGGAAGAAAAGGTGATAGCCATACGTTTACAAAGAAGTACGCTAATTTACCGGAATGGAACGGTTTTTTAAACAAAACAGGTTCCTTCTGCTTCACAGGACTGTAAGTGTTTTTTATCAATTAAATAATTAAGTGATTAGAATTATATGTCATTATTGATTCCAGATATATATTTTGGGATCTGCCGAATTTCGAACTAAATTAAACTTCGTTTGGATTGGGAAGCAGCACCGAGGTATGTGGAGACCATGATTTTTCGGCGTACAAATCTGCTCGGTTTGAGGGTCCAGAAGATTTGGAAACACCTGCCATATCTTTATATGAAGCTAACCCCGCATTATTTAAAAGAGGTCGAGAATTTGTTGTGATTAGTTCTACAGAGAATAATATACCATTTACCCCCCGATATGCGTATTCATTTGGAAACTCCAGTTGGTCTTTATTCTCTGGCAAAAACTTTGACGGAAATTCAACATGCTTTACACCCAATCGACCTGCTGAAGATTACATTTATACCGGTGTATTGAATTTCGATTTGTTTCCCGTCCAATCTGTTGCTAAAGGTTGCTAGAAGACAACATAAATATATTCAATAATGATTTAAATTAACCCAACGTTAAACACTTATTCATTTTATAATTCATTGGCTTTACATAAACTATTAAAGATCCGTTTCCGTTCGGTCCTTTTTTCTCTTATATGAATATCTGACGCCTTTCCTTTCATATTTTTAAGCCTAACTAAATCGAGCCATACTACAAAACAATTGTTCAACAGATTTTGAATTTTTAAGATATTAGAGGTTAAAAGGCATGGAGAAGTGCATTTGTTTCCAAAAATCGGTCTAAGCAAGAATGGATTTTTATTTCATTAGGTAAAACCCTGAAAGTAAAGTTAAACCAATAAGAATTGACGTTAAAAGACCATTGAATTCATTGCAGTTATTAAATAATTGAAATTGAAATGTATAAAGTAATAATGTATAAACATTTGAAAAGTAATTAAATAAAAATATATGCAGACCAGAAGAAAGTGCTGCAGAATATTTATTCATCATTATTAATGTAGTAATGTAAATAAAACGTAGCAACACGTTGAAAAGAGCTCGCCGTGAGACGGTAAACAGTAAATTATTAAATTCTACTGGACGTTTTATACGAATAAATCAGCTTATACACATTAAATTATTACACAAAAGTGTGTTCTAAAATATTCCAAAAATACTGTCTAACCAGCATGGCCGGGCAAGCCGGCCATGTTGGTTTTCAAGTATCGGGGTTTACAAATGATAATATTTCAATTCATGAGTTTAGAATCATTTCTGATGCATTTAATACATATTGGAGTACGCTAAAATCAGATTAGAAGCATTAATTGATTAATACCTATTTCATGTAGTTGAATGGAATTAGGATCATTTGAATAATTAAACTGAAGTTATTTTATATAAGTACGATAGTATGGAAGCAGTAATTGAATTTGAATTTGAATTTGAATTTATTAGGAAATTTCATCAATCGCAGTAAAACTGAATGTATGACAAATAACAAATATAGAATATAATAG
>JAQGBQ010001435.1:0-11759 GCA_034698485.1 Vertagopus arboreus
AGTGGCAACGCAAACTCCTTCTGCGCTTGCTTGTTACGGATAACAGATACACATTGGGATATTATATATATAGATTTCTCAAGTATTACTTTAATTTTTTAAACTTTAACCTTGGTAGATATTATAATAACAATTGCAGTTTTAGAATGAGTTATTTTAATTTATTTTGTCACAACGAACAGCTCTGTGCAAATTCTGTTGCAGTTTAAATGTTTACAGGACAAATTTAAAAATCTAATTTCTCTAACACAATAACTAAACTTATTGATTTAAAAAATCGTCTTGTAAAATTTTACATCATATTGTACCATAAGTATTTAATGAGAATGTACAAAACCATTAAAATCTTTTAGACTATTTTTAAACATTTTATTTACAAACCTCCAACAAATCAAACGCGATTCTACACAAAACACTAACAAGCAAGCCACAGAGGAATAACTGTATAGAATAAATAAGGACAACAGATTCGTAAAAGAGATTTCTGAATTCTGAAAACGTTCTTGTTCTTGACTTCGAAAAAAAAATCTATATTGATTTAAATGATATCGGAATTTTAAACTATTCATTCTTTTCCAGAAATCTAAAATACCAAATTCTGTATAAGACTGAAATTTTTTTTTGAATAGTGCAATTACGTGAACATAAAAGTACCAATGAGATATTTGAGTAGATGCTTTTTCTACATTGTAACACTTGAATTTTGTATTGTTTCCTTCCGCTTCTGCTAGTTTAGTCAATACACGAACTGGAAAATTGTAGGAGGATAGAAATGAATTTTTTACATTTTTTTGTAAAAATAGTATTTTTCCTTGTATAGTAGGAAAAAAAGAATCCGGAATATCATCGATACAATGAAACCTGCTGCTATACTTTTGTTCAATCTTTTTGTTTGAAAAAATGTGGCTGAGATTGGGTTTACTGTTGGGTCGTTGGCAGAAATGGTGTACTGAATACCCTGATTCTAACAAATCTTCCGTATATTTAAAAGGCTTAATTGTAGACGGAACAATGATACTGCTTGTAATCTTGGTCTCGTACATTGTTGAAATTACGATTACAATAAAACTCGAAATCAAAATACTTAAAGAACAATTTTTAATTCCTTGTCTAAAACAGACTGCAACTAAACTGAAGGTTAGGTCATACAATTCTTTTAACGGAAATATACCAAACACAGTTATCATTCGTAAAACAAGCATAAATAATAATGTGATACCCAATTCCAACCATGTAATTCGGTCGAAGGGTGCAAACCATATGCCATAAGAAAAGTCTAAGGACTTCGAGTTCTGTTGACAATAAATTGTCCAAATTTTAAAAACTTCTGCATGCATTACAGATGCTGCATCGTAATATGTTATTTGATTATAGTACTTAACATTTTGCCGAATATATCCCAGATAATTTTGCTTTAAAGTTGAAACATCATTGCTGTAAATTAGACTAATATTTGTGCCCATGAATAATGTTTCGGATATTGCTCGCTTGAAGCTGCATATGTTTGACGATTGAAGTCCTATTGCTCTGTAATCCCAAGCTGAATATACACAATGCGGACTTGAAAGTTTTGAAGTAGGATATTCAATGGCGATTTGTAAATGTGTTGGATCCCATTCGTTGATGTAATATGGTGTATCTATTTTTGCAATTAAATCGCTCTTGACTGTCACTCTTTTATTACTGTCCGTACAATATACACAAATGTAATAAATTTCTACACTTTCACTGCTTCTGTTTTCTATAAAATTATTGAAATTCAGAATAGCTATAAACAGTCGTATCGGCCAGCTGCCTATTTCAAAAGATTCAATCACAGACTCTGGTATTGCTTCACTCAGGATTAAAAAATATGTCGCGGTCTTAAATGTGTAGGAAGTGCTTTTCATAAATGGCAAGATTAGTTCAACATCGTTATTTTCAAAACTAAAAATAACATTCAGTGAACAAATTTCAAACACTTGATAGCACGGTTGAATTACATTGGAATCGTTATACCCTGATAAAGTACGTAGTAGGCCCTTATTTTGATATTGACTAATAACTGTTTCAACCGAATCAGAAACATTGACTTTTTTAGAAAACCATTTTAAATGAATAACACATTCTCCAAAATTTTTGAAATTTATACACTTTATGGCTCTTGATATGAGGAGAAAAGACAAAACAAGTAAGTATGTTGACCACATATTTATTACAAGCTTTTGCAGTTTTATGTAATACCCTGGAACAGTCTACCAAAAATGTAGTTGCTAGTTCTTTAAACGTAATATTGAATCTATCAAAAAATGTCCGGTTGAATTGTTACATTATATCAAAATAGAAATTTGAAACAGCTATTAAACGAAAACGAAGGCTAAATTTTACTAGTCTAATCAATAATTTATCCACGTGCAAGTCCAAGGTTTTTAGGACTAAATATTCTAAAGTTGAATGCATTGTTATTTTGCATAATAAAGAGGTTCATTCCAGTTGTCAAATAAAACAACCTAGCAAGTTTTGGGGCCATCAATTTATATTTATTAGTTAAGAATATCTGCAAGGGCTAAATAATAAAGCAGTCTACGAAAAGTTTATCGGCTTTTGCAATATTTTCTTAGACTGAGGCTATCCTATAAATTTGGGACATTGTAGGAAATATTTTTTTACTCAAGGAAATTACATGTACAAACTGCTAAGGTTTTGAAAGCTGTATTGTTCAATCAAATAATAACATACAATTATGAATATAATAGTTTTTTTAAGAAATATCAATGCTCTAAAATGTCTTTGTTTGCATGTGTAATTTTTTAAAATGTCAAGGGATATTTTTGTTTGCAGTACAGTAATAAACCTTGAGGAATTGAAATGAAATCTTCAACGAAATTGTCTGGAACTTCTACATAATAAAATAAGTTGAATGAGTTTCGTAGAACCAATATTTAGTTCAAGGTTTGCCATTGTTCTTTCATTCTTCTGTTTACACGTGTAAAAATTTGGAAATCAAAAATAACCAAAATTAATATTATGTACATACATATAACATTGAATTTTAGAACAGATGGCTTTTTTATTTATAACTTTCTGAATTATGCTTAATAATGTACGTATGTATGTATAAAAAGCTTCTTTATAATCTTGATATATGAAGGCTAATTCATACATTTTTTGAAAGGTTAAAACAATCAAATTTATTAAAACTTAGAACATCGGATTCGCACATCACATTAAATTCCTACATCATATTCTGAAGAATTAAATTCTATTCTCGAATAGGTATTCTGAAATATAAACTGTTGATATTCAATTTTTTTCTTATTTTTATTTGCTTCATTTTATAAATACATAAACACATAAATAAGACACAATAAGGGCAGTTATAACTGATGTGAGACTTGGTCTCATTTGTATCGTTTTTTAAATAACTGTCATTTAGAACTGCAAATTTTTTTTTATTGGCCAACGGCCCAGTTTAAAAGAAAAGTATAATGAAGGAAACCACTTGTCCCCAATAATGAGGAAGTTTGGGTTTGACGAGTAGGCATAGTTCGTTAATTTGATATATTTTATTATCTTTGGTACATCATCATATTCGAATGTTATGATGACAATCATGTGACATATATCATGGATTTTAATATCAGGCTGAATTATTTGAGAAATGTTTGGTGAATAAATAGTTCGCATCATATTATTGTTGTTGTGGTTGATCAAAAGTTTCTCCAGGAAATCAGAAATGTCCATGGTTTTTGAAAACCATTTAAAATGTAGAGTACAGTTACCAAACTCACTTAAGTTCAACCCGCTGGTTTGTAGTATATTTAGCATTAAAACTACACACAAAATGTTTAAGTATGTGATGGGCATATTTATTAAAAAACTGAAGTTAAAATGTAATGTATATTATACAGCAGGTTTTAGTTTTTTAGGCGTCAATAGAATCAAACTGTGCTGTTAAATACAAACCCTACTACGGGACGCGTATTTTAATCGTATGGTGGTATTAAATCTATTGTCTGAGAAGAGTTTTGGAATTTTAGTGAACTTAGGCTTACTAAAAGGTAAAGTTGGATTACAAAACCGGAAATTCGTATTCGGGGTTCTTTAATCGAAGTGCAGGTACCAAATATTCCAGTTACTTAAACTGCATATCATGCCTCTTTACACTTGTGACATGTATACCAAAGATATTCAAAAAAAATAAAAGTTCATTTTCTAATGTAGTTTAGTTTTAAAATTCAATAGATTTTCAAGTTTTACTTTATTTATGTAATTATAAAATGTTTGTGTAAAAAACCTTCAAGAGCTAAACCATAAAGTGTAAATTCATTGGTATCTATTGAATAAAGTAGTCTGAGTATAGTTTATAGAAATTTTTTAGACCGAGGCTTGCCATACAATGTGATAAATTGTAAACAATATTTACTCAAAGGAATTAAATACGAAATATCAACGACTAAAGCTCTGAAAGCTATATTTTCCAATCAAACTATAATATAGGATTTTGAATATGTTTATTATTTGTTTTTTTTAGAGCCCTTCCATTGCTCTAAAATGCCTTTGTTTGCACGTGCATAAAGTTTTCAGAGATTCTATTATCAAATCAATATCTATATACATTTCCCGTTGTTTGTCTGTCTGTGTAGAATACTAAGGCTCAGAAAGTACAGTACATACAACCAAACTAATTACTGATTCTGAAAGCTAATTCAAATCTGACTCATGATAGATAAAAAAAAAATTTGTAAAAAAGGTCACCCCTGACCCAAAAAAGAGGTCAAACCCCCACCCATATGTACATATGTGTATTGTTGCTAAGCATTTTTTTGAATTTTCGGTGTCTATTTAATTAATTTTGTTGCTGGGCAACTTGATAGGAAAATTTTGGTAGTCGGTTAGGATTCGATCTTCGTAGTACTTCGTACCCTTTAGGGGGTCAGAGGTCATAGTTTAAAAAAAGGAATATGGCAAGTGGTATAACATTTTAAGTTCAATGACAAGACAAATCAACCACACTCTTTTCATGACTTTTCTGAGAGGTTTTGGGGAAAAATTAAGGATATGTTAATTGTTATACTGTTTTGGCCAACATCCCTAGAGTCGGGAGATTTTGAGTACTCTTTTTGCATGGGTTAAGATAGGCAAAATATGTCACATCATTGAATGGGGGTCAAAGGTCAAATGAAATTACAAAAGCATAGTGATACACTATTTCAAAGTATGGGTAAGAAAATATCAACGCGCACAATTTCCATACGTCACAAAGAGGTGCAACTGCGACAAAGATAAACGATCCTGCATTCTAACGAAAGGAGTTAAAATGGACGTTTAACATAAGTTATTTTCTAGCGTAACTTGGAACATATTTCCTAAATTCAGATTTCGAGAGGCCCAACGGGCCGGACTTAAAGCTAGTCATTGTTATTTCTTAAATATAAATAAAAGACATTTGTAGCATCAACAATGAGAAAACCTTGAAATTTCCTGGGCCTTTAATAATTATACAGACTTGAAATGTTTTTTGTTAGTTATATTGATTTTTTATACGGAATCATTTCATACTTTTATCATATTATTAATGCTTTTCGTTTAATAAACCCATTTAATTAAAGTTCTAAAAGCTTTCTTTCTTATGAAATAATAATATAAAACTACAGCATTAGGCGCCCTTACTCGATCACTTTAAAACGACTGTAGCCAGCTAAATAGCTTACAAACTGAAAACAAATTTTAACCTGACATTTTCAAACATATTTGTCAGCAATCACAACAAACGGCAATGAAAAAAATTGAAACGCTCAAGCAATTGCATTTCAAAGTTGAGTGCTTTTTATGAGCTGTTCCAGAGAATGAGTCGCACAAAGAGCGATCCTAAAAAAGATCAAATCGTCCGGTCACAAAATTAACCAATGTAGGATTCAAGGATAGTCAATAGTTTAGGAAACCGTCGAAAAACAAAAAATAGACTGTCTCCATCAAAAATAATGAAACTTTCCAAAACGATTAAAAATGCCATATTTCGTGGAATTGACCTTTTGACCTTTGCAGACAACTTTCGGTCAAAAAGCCATCCAAAAACCAGTGAAAATATCGTATGCAAAAATAACAAAAATAAATTGGACAAAAAAATTTAAAGGAAGACAGTGTTCTATGCATTAGAAGTTCACATAGCGTGAACCGGAAGTAAGACTGTATTAGCCTATATAAAAAGCGATTGGAAGGTCATAGCCCCAATTTTTTTGCCACAGTAGACGATTGATTAATTTTTCTACTAAAACGCAAAAGGTCAAGACGAATTTAGTGCAGGAACCCAGAAAAAAAAATTATGTATTTGTAAGTTTGAAATATGAAAAGCGTTTCGGGAATTTCATAAAAAGTACAAATCTTTGCAGTTTGATTGTTCCGCTGTTTCAAAACTTTTTTGATCGCTGTTTTCGATTTTTTGTGACAAATATGTTTGAAAATGTCTGGTTAAAATTTGGTTTCAGTTTGTGAACTATTTAGCTGGCTACAGACGTTTGAAAGTGATCGAATAAGGACGCCTAACCCTCTGTATGAATATGATTTTTAATTTGAGGCATTCTATATTGAAATGTCTTTGTTTGTACGAGTATAAAATTCTCTTTCGATGCTTTACCTTAAGTACTTAAAATAAAATTTAGAAGCAACTTTTATACAGGAATACAATTTTTGGAGATTTTGCTTAACAATCTTAATGAGTTTCACAGATCGAGTACTTTTTGGGTTCCTTCTCAAGGTTTTGTATTGCTCAGCAGATTCTTTGTTTACAGGTTTATAAAATTTAAAATTCAAAATGACTAAATAAAATAGTATGCAATATTCTATTTTATCTATGATACGGAGCCGAGTCATTATATACAGTAATATAAAGTATTTTCAAAACAAGAACTAAATTATTAAATAAAGCCTAACGTAAAAAGAGTCTGATATATAGCAATAAAGACACCAAATTGTCATTTGTTTAGGTTTCATATTTAGCAGATCTCACAAATCTGGCGTTAATTTAACTTTCAAAATAACGAGGGCAGACGAAGAAAAAATATCCAGATTTGATATTAGTTTAATATTTTAACAACCTATTAAAAATTATTTACTGTTTAAGGTGAATATATGTTTGTATTGTTTTCTGAATTTTTCGGAAAACCGTTAGTGACAAAAGTAACAGTCAAACTTGCGTCAAATGTACAAACAAAAGGGTTGAAATTTTTTATATCACCCGTTTAAATTGAATACGATTAGTCCCAAGAAATTTTTGTTAGAAACTGCACACCTAATATCTAAAAAAAACAATATTGCCTGATAAATTTGGTAAAAATCCTCTTGAAAACAAAAACAGCCTAATAATTTTGACAAAAAATGGCTTTTGCAGTAATGTTAATAATACTTCCGATTGAATTTTAGGTCATCCTCAATTACCAAAAAAAGGAATATATATTATTACTTCTATCTACAATTGACATACGTGTTTTACAACTATTTATGCAAACTGTCAAAATGAGTGACCGGAAATTATAGTTGAAAATTTAAAGCATTGTTTTTCTTACAATATAGAGGTTTATGTCAACAACAATAAACATCTCCAAATGTTTCAGTACTTTCAAATACCTGAAATGTTTTTTTGTTAGTTTTATTGATTTTTTTTACAATGAAATACTTTTTTCTTTCGTCATATCATGTTAGCTTGTAGTATAATAACACAGATGAATTGTAGTTCTGAAAGCTTTATTTTGCAATGACATAACATTATGAATATGGTGCATGTATTTAAAGGCAATTCATTGTTCGCACGTGTAAATATTTAAGCATTCAGAAATAAACCTTGAAGAACTAAAATATAATTCTAGAAAATTGGATACAAATGCAGAGATACAAATTTTTAAAAGTTCTGTATATATAAATACATACATGTAATACACTATAATATATTTCTTTTAAGTTTTAGCATTTCTCTGTTTCTTCTTTGTTTTCCGGTGTATTTAATTTAAAATATCCACGATAAATATTTTACATAATATTATATTTTGTAAAGAAACCTATTTTATGTACCTATATGAATTACGTCCTGTCGTATTAAGCCTCTCGAAACTATAGTTGATGCTTCTACAAGTACATTTGTTAGCTACATGCAATAATAATAGAAATTGACTAAAAAACGTTCAAATTCTTATGTTTAAAAGCCTCATGGTACGTTCTGTAGAATTAAATATCATTCTATTTTACAAATGAAATACTGGAATCAAAAATAATAATAATTGTATCCACTAATAAAATCAAACCATAAATTGGCTAAAAGGCGATTGATCATATAAAGATTGATTATAGCTTATAACCCCATTGTCCAATAAGGTTGTGGAGGACATTATAAAACGTTTTGAAATAACTAAAATTTAAACCCAAAAAATTATTTTACTAAACTAAACGTAGTAATCAATTCAATGCACAATACCAACGGAGCTTTGAATAGACTAACAAAGTGTGTCTATTAATTTTTTAAGAACGTATTTTTTAAGTTCCAATTTTTAAATTTACAAACTGAATATGTATTCAAACTTACTATCAAATGAAATGGTAAACTATACGTTTCCAATCAATACTTCCTCCACGTGCAAGTCCAAGGTTTTTTTAAACATGAATAGCTACATTGTTATGAGTTTTTTGAGCAATATTAGCATGTCCGAAAATTGGTTGAATTGACAATGACGATTAAATAAAGGTTTAAAGCATTGCTGTTTTTATCACAATAAAGAGCCTCATGATAACTGTTAAAATAAAAACCAGAAAGGATTATGGTCCTCTTTATTTGTAAATACCAGTAAGGTTGTAAAAAAAATTTGCTCAAATATTCTAGGACTCGACAGTGAAAAGCATTTCACTTTTATATTACATTCGTCTGAATTCTGTAATTTATCTAAAACAAATATTTTACGCCAGACCAGACCTTAGGTAAACTTGAAAAAATGAAGTACTTCAAACATATTTCCTGTATTTTATTTCTATTATCCTTTTATAATAGTGGATCCTGTGTGATCACCGATTTAAACGATCACCTAAATATATTTAAAGACTGCTTTGTTCATCTAATTAATTTCAAGGGGATTGACTTCCTCCCTCTAAAATACCCTATTGTCTTATCAAGATTCAGCTTCATTTCAAGACGGACCATTGACTATGAATACAATATCGTGGAACTGTATAAACCACCAAAATTTGTCCCTTATGGAGATTTGTCGTCGAATACAACGGTTGTTAATCTACGGGAAACAATAAGGCATAAACTTAAATGTGAATCCCATTTCTACCTTTATCCCAACAATGGACTGCCAAATAAAGTAAATGGCTCTATAATATTTATAGATTATTATTACGGTCTATTAATACCACGTGCCTACTGGGATGGCTGGCGGAACAGAACATTAAAATGGAGCATCAATGATTTGGTTTCTACTAGAAAAATTTATCATACATTGGTAACAGAAGTTGATAACCATATAAACAGGAATTTGTGGAATCTGGCGATGTCAGAAGTAGAAAAGTATGTTCCAGTCTCTAATTTCCTAATAATAAAAACCAAAGTTATAATAAAAGAACAACTAAGTGCTAATAGAATCGTCTCGTGGGAAATGGCTTGTAAAGTTTGTGACCTTTCTTTTAGAAAATTTGTTCCCATAAATGTAGATTATACTATACATAACAGAATGTACATTGATGAGCAATTAACTGGTTTAAACCACGACATATCTTTAAAGTCATACCATTTCCTAATAACTCAATCGCAATACATTAGGGGGAACAGAAGACGAATGGATCTGATTAATAATGTGGTACTTCACCACAAAAATGCAGTCCCGTTTCGGGAATTAAAAAACATACTAAAAGACAACATTTTGAGTATAGAAATCATTGCATATGCTCTACTGTTTTCAAACATCACGTTTACACAACTAACAGACGACTGGCATCCTTGCGACTCGTTCAGTTATAGATTTGAAATGAAGTTGAACGGTAGTTGTGACCAATATAGCACATTTTCATTAGTATCTTTTGATGAAGCCAACTATATAGTGTTTTCGCAACAGATTGAACAGTACAGATTTATTGCCTGTGGTCAAGTTGAAAGTACTTATGTATCATTCCGAGGTTTGGTTTCTGCATTTGGAATTTGGACGTGGTTTCTAATCACATCCGTTTATGTTGGACAGAGATTAATCCATCGTGTTAAAATATCAAATAAGAAACAAGCCATCTTTTGTTGTATATTGGATAGTTTAAACATTTTAATCGAGCAAGGTGATCCAGTTGCTAGTAACCACAAGAAAATACCTTTCTTATACTTTATTTGGGGCCCTGGAATTTTGATGGGGATAATCTTGAGCAACACATACAAGGGAGATAATATCAGTGAAGTCACGTCCCCATTGCCTCCAATACCCCTTATCAATTTCAGTCAACTAATTGAATACAAATATGACATTTATAGTCCTATAACTGTAAACGTATGGAATAGACTACAACTTTTAGAATTGTTTAATTTCCACGCTAATAACAGCTTGGATGCTAAAGAGTTTGCGACAACTCATACTGAGTTTTTTCTACTAAATGCACAGCTAGAAAAGTCTATAAAAAAAATCGAGAAAAAAATTACATTTAACCCAAATGAAGTTTGGAGCTTTCTTGCTCAACTTCACACTCATCTTAAAAATAATTCTAAGCAGTGGAACAAAGAAGAAATCATTTTTGATTCGACTGAAACTCTGGATATAATTAACCAGATAACTCCGTTTTCACATGCTAGTAGTTTATATAATTGCAACAATACCGCTGCGGTTGGGTGGTCCCAGTTTTTGGAAGGAATTGAGACTGAAATAAGAAATAGATATAACAAAAAAAATGGTCATATTTCGATCGGAAAGGAAGTTTTATTTGAGAGAGAACTAGGTTGGAAAATTCAAGAATGGAAGAACCCAAAAGTTTTAAGAAGGCTGCAAGTCCTTCATGAATCTGGAATTCTAAACAAATGGATAGAATTTAAAAGATTTACAGTCTCTTTAAATTCAAACAGCGAATTGAACAATACGGAGACAGTAAAACCACTAGAATTAATCGGGAATACGATTACATTATTTGTTGTGCTTGTTACTGGACTTACAATGAGTTTAGTGTGTATTTGCATAGAATTTCTAAATATTTTCTTGTTTGCAGTTAACACAAAAATGTGACAAACTTCATTGATAGTCTTATGAATATTAAAATTTAGCTGGACTTTAATATGCAATTTTGTAAAGCTGGTTTGCAATATGGTATCTAGATAAACAATATTATTATCGTATCAATAAATGGTCACACCAGGATGACCTTAATGATTTAATTTAAAAAAATATGTATTAACATTTACAAATATATTACCAAGTTTTAAATGATGCAGGTTAAGTTTTAAATTATTGTAGATTATTTAATTTCGCTTTCTGCTGGCCCTGCTAGTTAAATTAAGTTAACATAAACTTATAAACACAAAATCACTTTTGTAAAAAAAACACTAAGGTGAGGTACAATCGCTCTTAAAAGTATGAAACTAGAGTTTTCAACGTTAATTGAATTAAATCAATGAAACTGTAGTCCTTCGAACAATATTGACTCACCAATGCCGTTACTGAAAACAGAGTTCTATAAACATTTTTAATTATCAGACAACGATTTCAAAACACAGATTGTAAGATTAATATTAAAACATCACTAAACAGAGTTATTGCTGTTTGTATTTT
>JAQGBQ010001436.1:0-11757 GCA_034698485.1 Vertagopus arboreus
GACCCAGTCTATTACAGACTCCAATCTTCCTCGTCTTCTACCAAATGAAAGATCACAGACTTAAAGTTCTCAGAATTCCTGGTTTTCTGGTGAGAGTAAATGCATGGAAATATGCATATCCTGTAATTAAGTATTCACTTTTCCGAGAATTTCAAGACCTACTACCTCACTCAAACCCACATCAACTCTATTATATATAAGTGAATCTTTTCCTATCGGTTCAGAACAATATGCAAATTACTTTATATTATTCAAATATTATGTAACGAAATAATATAGGAAAGGTCACATCCACGCCAAAGTGACTCTTTGCTCTTACGCCCCCTTCTTCTCGTGTTACATAGTTACACAAATTATTTTATTTATTAAATATACAATGATCTTATTATGGAAAGAGACGGACACTTTTTTAGAATTGACGAGTTGGCTCACATCGAGACTATATTTGGGGAAATTTTACAGATAGAGTAAAATGTCTTTGAAATGCCAATAATTTCATATTGACACAAACAATTACTCGTGATTGGTTCCTACGGTAGTAAATTTGATATTATGGAGAATGTTTGTCTATTTCTAGTCTTTTCTATCCTGAGAAATGATCACATCTGCATTGCATCCAGTAATACAGTTTCTGCTTTTGAAATGCGCATCATTTCGATTCCCAAGCTTGAAATACTCAGTTCCGTCTTGCTACGGTTTCCTGATGGAATATCTAACCCAAAGTGTAAGCAGCCGTTGAATGCATAGACCAGCTTCCAACCTACTACCTATAACCTCTTTCCTAGAATTGTGACAGTTGACAGTGCAATCTCCACCCGTGCTACTAGTCGCACTGTGTATTTTTCTCTTCTTGTGATATCTATCTCCAAGATTTATTTGCTCTTCCATTGATGGAACGTATAAATCCAGAAAATAAAATCGTCTATATAATTTCCTCCTGGAACTGGTTGTCATCAAGCCACGGAAAGAGCATTGGGACTTTCTTTAGAGTTTTTGAGAGAGTGGGAGATGACAGATTTTTGCAAAGGAAAGAGCTTTCTCTCCCTCTCTCTCCTTACATTCCAGGTCGTCCACACATCGTGAGAATTCGTGCTTTCTTTGAAGTCAATCGGATTAGCAGAGACATTGTTTTCCCATGAAGACTGATTTCCTACAGTCGACCGTAAAGACGAGGACAGAGCTTTTAGACTTTATACCTTCTCAATTTACTCATTAGCTTCTATCAAGTTGGAAATACCACCCAGTCATGCTAACAAGCAAATGGCTTATGCATAACGAACCGTCTTGTTTATTAAGTGACGTACATGATCATCAAAGACGAGTCATTCATTCTTTTAAGACAAAGTTTTAAATTTGTTTTCTCTCATACTTGCTTTCGAGAAGATTCGGAATTTTTAATGGACGAAAATCAATTCTTGAACTAACATCCGGAGGATATCTAACAAAAAAGGATTGTCAACTGTATAGAGCGTATTGATTAGAGAGGCCTGGACTCGATATACTTAAAATACTGATTTCATTATCCATCTCAGTCTGCGCTTCTCCTACTCAAATGTCCACGTAGAGAAATAATCCTTGTGGAAAAGTACATTTCACTTTTCTACAAGTCCAACTTACAAAAGAGTACATCTATTCATTCTAGATTCTGGTTTTCGTACAGACAACATATATTTACAGAGCTGAAGATAGAGATATACAACACATTGGAGGCCTGGGTGAATTGAATGGGGAAAGTCCAGCCAATTTGTTGAAACATGAATCCTCTCGTAAACTAAACTGAAGAGAGAGAGAGAGAGAGTAGTCCTTCCAGGTCTGTATATTGTCCTTCTAGTAGTAGTTGGGTTTAGTTTGTGCTGGTACTATGGTCTCCAAAGTCAAAGTCTCCATGTCCTCCTCGTTCTTGTTGACTTGGCATCTGTAGGAAGAATAATAGACGAGATCTGAATTCTCGTACACACAAAAGACCAGGGTTATAGAAACTTCTATTCTTTTATATATTAGAGAATCCCAAATATCGGAATTGCCAAGTGGGCTTCTATGCCCATTCCTGTTGCAACGGAATGACTGGAACAGATTGTAAGAGCACTTGGGAGACCCAGTTTAGAATTTGAAATGAGGAGTTCTCTCTGTCTCACCTCATGAATTGCAGAAAGTGTCCTTCTCATATGCTCATCATCACAGATGAGGCAGGCCTTTTCAGTTCCTTCCATATGTATTCTATCATCATTCTCAACCATCGACGACCAACCATTATTGAATCACATTATAGCGATATAGACTTCCAATATCATATTCTGTGCGAGTGTGTGTGTACGTAGAATGAAAGGCGATGGAATATTCCTCGTGTCTCTTTTTCATATCAAATGATGATGGCTAGCTAAATCTATAGTGACATCATTTATCATTAGATCCATATCAACTACATATATGAACTATCCTCCCTCGTTACCACTTTTTGACAGTTCAAAGTTTTAAACCCGGCTGTCAGGCTGGTCGCAGTGCTTTCACTTGTTTTCAAAATATTTAGAGTATATTTGAAATGCCAACAAATCCAATTCCCAATGCCCGAAAAATACTGGATTTAAATATAAAAAATAAATGGACTCCAAGAATGTCTAGATCTAGAGCCCATTTAGGTATTAAAAACCCAAGAAATGGATGAATGGGTATAGAATCAAGAGCCATGCCATGTCACTTATTTCTAAAGCAGGAGAAGATATCCTCTGCTTTTCGTCCTTGCTTTGGAACATCTTATATCTAGTTCTGATATCCAAACACTTCCAAAGTTACCTTTTCTCCTCAATCTCTGAATAGACTTGGATCAGACTTGGGAGTTACGTAGTACGTACGTGTATGGCAGATGGGACAGACAAAATGGAGTAAAAATCTTAAGAAATCGGATAACTTTGACAAAGGGATTCAAATCCCGAACCTACACTCACTGTCCAGTATCTTCAGACAGGATAGGACTTTACGAAAACTTTTCTACTCCTTTCTTCTTTTTACTCTCATTTGCTAAATGTTGGATATTCTTTGTAGGAAGCAGAGACGTAAGCAACTTTGTATAAGCTAGTCAGAGTGAATGAACTTAGTTGAGTTGAAATCTCTTGATGTGATGTTAATTCTGTAATGAATGGGCTAAAATAACATAAAGGTGGATTAGCCATTCGACCGTGTTTAATATATTTATTAGACGGTGGATTGTATTAAAATTTATAGTTTACTTCATGAATACATTTCCACATTCCACTCCAGTTCCCTTGTAGCTGTAAGCAGGTAAACGTATTCAGCGATTAACCTAAAAAGTCCGAAACTATGCAGTCATCTAAGAAACGCTTTGCTGCAAAACGCTGACAAGTATCGAAAACTATCCGAAAAATATGAACCATACATAAATACATCAAATAAGAACTTTGCTTCATTTCTTCTTATATTTGGAACTTGCTAATCCACCAGTGTAACTCTCACTGAGATCGTGCACTACTTCTCGATCTTGGAATTAGATTATTTTTTCTTTTGAAGAATTAATTACTTGAGACATAAACTTAAATACAGAAATTATAGGACTGATTTTATTCTCTAGAAAAGCAAACACTAAGTCTCACAAGTTTTAAATCCTTAAGAATATACGAAAACATCTCATAAAATAAATTAGCATTTATCAACAAAATTTGATATCTTCAATACTCTCACAATAAGAGTTAAAAATCTATTATTAGTATGTTTTATCAGAATATCATCGCAGTCAGTATATTGCAATACAAACTTGTACTCAGTAAGTCCGACTTTTCTGCTGGCTTTGCAAAGCCTGTAAGCTTATGCAATGTATTATACATTTTAGAGAAATAACAGATGAGATGATCGGGGACGAGAGAAAAAATAAATCCACAACCTCAAGTACAATTGCTTTCTACTGGAGTATGGAAACCGTTCATTTGAATCCTGCGATCAGATAACTATGCCCGAAAATAAGTTGACAGTGTTGCATTGGATAGCTCTCGGCCTTACACATTTATTTCCAAGGGATGTAAATTATTCATGCATTATTTTCACAGTCTGGCAGGCACATGGGAAGATGAATGTAGTCATAAATCAAGGACATTGTAGATTAGCCTGTAAGGAGGTTCTGATCTTTAGTAGCTAATCGTACAAAGGAAAAAATACTTGGGCTACTTTTCAGACTAAAATTTATATTCCAGTTTAAACATGTTTTTTATCATATGTAAGTCCTTTCTCTCTAGCTTGCTTGTTTTTGTAAAAAATAAAAAAATAAGGATTATTATTGTCACCAGCATATCCTTTTTCAGTTGAGAATTTCTGAATACACGAGATAACACTTGATTGTGAGAGAAATGGAAAATCGACTATCTGTTGTTGTGCATATTATTTTGCTAGATTATCAGAGAGCAAGAAGTCTTATTTATAAAACAAGACAGAGGACTGTGACTTGCGAAATAAACTAAATAATATTTACAGTTGCTGCCTGAAGACTTGGCAATTACTCTTCTTTGCTTGTTTAAGTTTTGTTTTTGTTTAATACTTTCACAAGGACTCACGGTGGATTTGCATATCAGAGGGTTGACAAAATTTGGGTTAGCTTAGTGCCTCAAAGATCCCGAGTAAGATTTAGATTTTGGAGATGCTTTCCAGAACTAGTGTAATTAAGAACGGAGGCTTAATCACCATCCAAACAATTTTAGAACAATACAATTTGACCAAAATGTATAAGCATTTATGAATGTGAAAGATAAATTTTTCTCCTAAAATGTGTGCCACAATTAAAAGAGATTCACAACGGTTTGAAATCAAGCCGAGTAATAAATATGCTAATGGCAAGTTGCCAAACACTAACGTTTTCCCACTTGCAATTTTGAAAGTCTCAGTTGTACAAAGCCATATTTTGAGTAGTTGGAGTCCCTTAAGTCTAAAATCCTACAGATCGTTGCCAGCTATCAGGATAATAGTATTTTAAGTTGGGATCTTTAAAGGAACAAAAAGGTTAGTCTGTGGTTTGGCTAATAATCCATACACACAGTGGCAAAGCTGACGGAAGCAGTTTTGGGAAGCCCAAAATGGCCCTTGATATCTTGGCAACTATCTTCCACCCTTTCATCGAAGTTCAGTAATGACTGTACTTTCAATTTATACAATGACAGCCATTCATAAAACTGTTATGATAGCTCTCCCATGTTCTTCCCTCTTTGCTACTTTCAGACCTGGATTCACCCCTCATTTATTCCAACCCAAATTATTTCTCTTATCAATACCCTGCCAAACTATATTCTCGTACATACTGAACTTTACAAGTCCACTAGGTCATCGATTTCTTCTCTAAATTTGAATCAATTTGCAACCCACGGCCTCTCTTCTTCAAACTACAGTAGTGTGTGGCCAGTAGCACATTATTATAATTCAAAATTGCATCTGGCTATTACAACGGAGATATGCAAGTTGATCCTGGGGTTGGCGAGGACCGTTTGTACATGCGGTCAGTTTTGTACTAAGCCTGTGTTTTGTGTAATCCATTCAAAATGTCAAGCTGTCAGTGGATTGACTATGTACATATAGGTGACCGTAAAAGAATACAATGGAAGTCAAATGCTAAGCCAATGGAATGGGGTATAAAGATTTTGTTTACAAATATGGTCATAGTAAAAACAGTAAGTCTGCTATCAACCCATTTTTCACAGCTTTTAAAGCCAGGAAAAGTGGAAATTTATTTTCTCTTGCAATATTGACAAGTCAGGGTTGCAGGTTTCACTAGAAAGTAAAAAGCTACATTTCTTCTCTATTGATACAATAATATGTGCTAAAGCATTTGTTGGTGACGACGCTACAAAATCGAAAACGCAGTGCACAACATACTAACTGACAGTACAAAATATTTATTGTGTACATTACTACAATAATGAAAGGACAAATGTACTTAAACAGACAAATTTCCATCCGAATCACTTTCTCTCCGCTTACTGAAAAAAATACTAAAAAACAAATTCCCCCAGGAATAATATTGTAATAGCGTGAACGATGCTGTATAAGTCCAATGCTCCCACTCAACCTTCGTACAAGTGTTACTTGTTCAGAGTGTTAGATAAAAGCCTGGATACCAGAAGCAGGAATAGTGAATAGTATTCTAAACTCCGTATTTTGTATTCTGTTCGAGACTTGTCGAAAGCTAATAAATTCTAGAATTGCACATTTCGCAGGAATCAAAGGAGATTTCATGGGGCTTGAATGAGGAAGCTTTTAGTCAATTTCTCGACTCAAATCGTGTCAGACAGATTATACTATTTCTTTCATCCTCCTCAAATAAAATCCCGTCCATTTCTTATTCATTCTATATTCAATATCCAAAGTTTATTTTAATACGGGGTATCACGTCTATTATCAACTAGTATAAATGATACTGTATCAACTTCCATCTCCTTCTCTATAGTAGTCTATATAGTAGGCTATAGCTTTTATGGAGCGGATTGGAAAGTCTGCTGCGATAGATATTTATAACATGATGATATGTTGAAAACGAACCCCGGCTCTATAACAATTCTATGGCCTACAAAACCAAAGTTTCCGTTTATGAACTTTTAGAGAGAAGTCGACTGTAAGAAAGGCGGTATTGAGCATTTGGATGTTAATAATCTTTGGAAAAAGAAGAGAAAAAAAAACTTTCCAATCCAATTCCAACTTGAGTATTTTTGCATTTCCAACTCGATTGAAATCTTATAAAGTTTTTCCTTTGAGAAATAAACCTGCCTCACCATAACTTCGTTTTGTAGAGCAGAATAAATGCATCTGTGCACTTACTTCAATATACTTACGAGGTAAGTAAATAAAGATGACTAACTTCTTCTGTCTTGGGAAAAAATACACAAGACTTAATAGAAAAATTCGCTTTAATTTTGTTTACACAAATATTCAAGAATCCGGCCGAGGGTTGAAAAAAAAAACATTTTATTTTTTTACGAATATCTTAATTAGTATGAGCTTTCCTTGTAGACTACGACAGAAGATATGTGAACATTATTTTTCCCTATTTTGAAATAGTCAGACCGGACGTGGGGAAAGTGGGCGTGAAAATGGTTCTGAAGAAGCTAGCATATTTTTAAAGCTTTCTCTCAAGACCGGAATCTGGAGTCGTTTTTACAGTCAACGAGCTGTGAGAAAACGTGACTTTATTTTTGGCCTAGTTTGAACATACATAATGGGGAGTGTTGAATATTGAATAAGTATAGTTGATAGCTACTTGATAGTACCATTTGGTAGATAGATAATAATAATATATATCCCATTATATATGTGCATATCAGACATTTTATAAGAGACTGGCTGTGAAGGAGTTTCTTTAACTCCAAGTTGGCTTTGGGTGGCCAATTTTTTTGAAGCCATGTATATATTACATCACCTCGATGGATTCTGGAATTGCTTTCTCTGTCATCAGTCGGCTCTTTGTATGATGACAGTTCACACAACTGATGATGAATGAATAAGTCCAATATAGATTTTCTTGCCAACTTTTTGACTCTCTCGGTTGGGGGTACACTTTTGAATAACTTATGTTCAACATATAAACCAACGTATCTACATTTCATGTTTGGAGTTTCTATATAAGCTACATATTTATTCTTGACATCTATCTTTTAAGGAATGTAAATAAGATATTTTTATCTTTTGACCTTGTGTCCTTTAAACAACTTTTTTTTACTTCTTTTCAAAGTTGAGTTAAAGATATCTGTCAATTTCTCATGCTTTTGAAATTATTTTCACCAAAAAGTATCCTTTATTCAGTTTTAATTCCATTGAGTTAATTTTAAAATTTTATTTGCTCCAAAATCTACATAACCATGTAATTCTAATTTTACATTTGGCTTGTTTTTTAAGGTGACACAATATTCTTGGGGTTTTCAAATTACTAATTGAAGACGAGCGATGTTAAACGAAAAATTACAAGCCAAAATACACCCCAAGTCCTGAAATCATATTAAAATAGGTAGAAAATTAAATAAATTGAATACATTACTCATAAATAAATGAAATAAGTGTTTGGTGTATTTTAAGTATTCTGAATTTTGATTTGTTAAAAGCCCATGAGAGAGTTGAGTGGATTATTTATTTATTTCTAAGTGAAAGTCGGAGTAGAAAGACTGGTGGGTAAGGATGATTGACAGGTGAGAGGGTCATAAAGGAAAATGAAGTGTTAGGAAAACAAAGGCAAGGTTTCTTCTTCAGTTCCAAACAACTGTCTCACTCTGTCTCAATAAGTGTCAGTGCGACTAGAGAGATCTAGACTTTCATTCTTATTTTTGCTGTAGTAGATACAACATGAACACAGTCCACATTTTCTTCAACGAACATGTCACAAATCCACCTTCATTCCTTTAATTTATTTCTTGCATCTGTCATACCTTCAAAGTAGAGATCTTCTATGTAATTATCACAGGTATTTTTAACATGTTTTTTAATTAAAAAAATACACACAAGATAAATTTAGATTCGAGACAAAGTGTGACAAAGGGTTAAGTACTGATCTGCTTTCATTTATATTCAAATGGCAAAATATTCATTACTCAGAGAGAGAGAGAGAGAGCTAATGATGATAATCTCATGCTTAAATTTATTGTAGAAATTTAAGGTCAGACTAGCTACAACTACTACTAAATAGTCAGGGATTCTCAGGAGAAGAGACTGAAGTTATCAGAAGCGTCACAAATTTAAGGATAAACTAAATATGCATAATGCTTATCTATTAGTACAAGTATTGCCCATAATATTGTGCAGGTAGTCTGGGTGGAAGAAATGTAAATAAGTTGACAGTCTCTGTTCAGAGAGAAATGCAAACAATTTACAACCCAAATCTGAGAAGGGTTTACCATTCCCCCTCTGTAATATTCAATATTAGCACACTATGATGCACTAAATTTGGACTAATATTTGCATAAATTCTCAGCCTTGGAAATCCAATGCATCATTAAGCCTTATGATACTGTAAATTAATTCTAGAATGGGTTGTTTCATGGGGGCATTGCTTTATAGGTATTACTCTTAAGCCACTTATTAATTAACGTATTTCATTGTACTTTGTACTACGAGCTATTCATGGCTATTCATGTGAAACCATATTTTGACCCTCGTTGTCTATCTATTACGCAATTCACTGAGTAAGCGTGTGCTAATCTCACAAATATTCATAAGTCTACGCGATATTACTACTTTACGTGATACTGCTACGTAAATTTGGTTTATTTCAGCCTTAAAATAAATATGACATTATTTGTCCACCACGTGTACTTGTTCTTTTGTACGAACATCTCGTCATTTTAATATGGAAATGCAACTTCTGTTCATATCTTATAACAAGATGGAAACAGAAAATAACATTCATTCTTATAAAATGTAAATCTATAAGAAAAGTAACTTTTTTGTACCATTTCCTTAAAATTTGCATGAAATTTCTAGTCTGGAAAATAATGAGGTTTAGTTTGTATTTGGCGTCGTCTGCAGCAACATCCGATAAGTCATTGAAGATAGATCTAATGACCTGAAGTAGGATTTGTAGACCAAAAGATACTTAAAAAAGGGAAAGACATATTTTTTAAGTATAAGTGGGAAATGTTGGCTATGATGCTCGAGTTGAAAGTAAGAAGTGTTAAGCAATAAGAAAAACTCAAAAAGTCGGAAATTCAGGATGAAGAGTAAGAAGCTTCTCTCAAGTAAGTAGTTCATAAGAGTTGATAGTTTTAACCGTTTTAACAGTCTTAAGAGTAGTATGACTTACGAAGTAGAAGTCTATGCAAAATTTGAAATTGACAAAAGTTTTCCCATCTGAATACATGAGTGAACAGGGGAAATGAGGTGGGCGACTATATTCACTCTGCTAAACCACTAACCCTTCTAATCCGCCTTTGAGTCAAACGAAATACCATAATTCCTCATATAACAGCCCCCCTCTGTCTTACACAAAAAGGTAGAAAAGCTGCACAGCTATTAACCACCTGGGTTAACATGGAAGAGATAGAGTTCCTAATCCATTGAGGGATAGTCGGCTATTATTTTAGATTCTTGAACTTGCAATTCTCTACTGAGTTAATTTGGGAGATGGGCTTCTTCACTAGGCTTTCTGAGTGAAAGTTGAACCAGGAACTTTTTAATGTTGTGAAGTTGGAAGTTGTAACTTTGTGCCAAAAGTTGGTAGTTGGTCCTGCCATTTCTTTCACCCAAGTTTGGTTCTGTTCTATAAGTTTTTGGTACACCTTATTCCTCCCATTAGCCTTTATTTCCCGTTCCTTCCAACCATTCAATAAACCAAAGATATCGTCCTCAACTAATCGCCATTTACGATAATCTTATATATTCCACAAACTCCTCTCCGAATTATGATCCTTCAAATGGGTACTTGCATTGGATTCTACCTTTTGTATTCCATTTTGTGCATATAATTCACTGTATGCAACCGGCTTACTTTATCTCTTCAAAGCTCTAGCTTCCGGACTTTTAGCTAGCAAGTTTCCAATTGGCTTGGGGAAACTAGAGGATTATCTTTTCGGAATTCGAGCCTGATTAGTTGTCATAATTCCAATGCAGATTAATACCTTAGCAATTACCCATTTAGAGCTTTAAGCCCATTCAAGCTTCTTTATCGACTTTCCTGGTTCTCTTTTTATTGCCTAGCCAGCTAAATCCAACATATCTAGAATTCAAATTTAAACCAACCATCGTAGATATTGTTATCTATCGTCTGCCGCTCTAAATGGATAATTACTTTAATTGTTGATTCGATTCTTATATTTTTAGATTTGAACTTTTATTAAATAACTAACGGTACACGGTTTAGAAAAATGTAAATTGCTTAGTCTATATTTATAATAATTATGGTTTAAGAAGATACTGCAGCGACATCAAATTCAAATTCATAACTCCTAGCACCGCCAGAAATTAAATTATTTTACCTTCTTTCTCGTTTGAACATTTATTGATAACCGTGTGTAAATTAAGGTGTTTAAGGAGCAGAGAACGTGAGAAGAAAGTACAAAGTAACTTAAATACCCAGTCTGGTATTTAATGTCGTTAAAGTACATTATTTTGAATTTAGCATTTTTCTGCCCATAATATATTCGCTATAAATTAGCATACTGTCCTCAATACCATTCCAGGTAGAAATTATGATAATAAGAATTCTTTGAAAATCTAATTTGTATTCGACGATCTACTTTTAGGAATTATACAACACCTTGCAGACTTGACACGCGTCAATACTTGGATTGTTTTATATTTATATTCAAGCCTCTAAAATTATACAGCCTCCTACCATATTATTATCACATAGGTGATTTCTGTATTCAAATGCATCCGGCTATATAGTTTGTATTCTTCAAATAATGTTAAAACTACGAACAATAAATTGTTACTAAATGTGACAGTGTGTAGAGGAAAGGGGGCGATGAATAATTTAAATTGCATTTATTCTATCGTAATAGATTCTTCCTTGTAATTTAAATCCAGTCAACTTTTCATTGTACTCATGCAAAGTTCACTTGGAACACTTTTATTTTAATGTGCGAGTGTCCTAGTAGATAATTTTTGAGCAATGTTGTATTTCGTAAAATTTCGTGTCAATAATTTAATCAAGTTTACTTTTTGCTGATAAGTGAGATCTGATTCATGTGGTCAGAAACCTTTTTTAGCCTATTATAATTAGGTCCATAAAGAAAGCTTTTAAATGCAATCGTACACGAATGCTTAACAGGTAGTTTAACAGAACGT